>LQNS02000008.1:26912-50426 GCA_001587735.2 Parhyale hawaiensis
GCCATTACATCTCGTAGCAGATGCTGCAGATTCCGAAAAGTGTTCAAGCCGCTGCCCCTGCTCTAACCCTGCCTCTGGGCGAGGAACTGATACGAAACTGCCCCGAAGTAACCCTGAGGCTGCCCTAAATGGTGATATAGGGTCTTCCTTACGCTTTGGTGTTCCTATGTATAGATTCTTCAATCTGCATCACATACCTAGTCCATGCTGAGTACGATGTCAGTTTTTTTGGCCTCTTTCTAGAGCGCTGTGAGCGCTGTATAGTAAAGCTTGAACGAAGAATATAATTAAATTGGAAAAGATCAAGGAATGCTGAACAGCGAACATTCTTCTTGATTTGAGTGTCTTTAGGAAGTGTGGCTGGAACAAGTTTATTCTTACTGCAGTGACTGTGTTTTCCATGCCAACTCGGGCATTTCACTTGTGGAAAACACAGGGCAGGTCCCATTGTGACCCGGCCATTACCATTCGATGTGCCAAAACAGATGAACGATAATGGTGCTTGTTTTGGTCAATCGGTATCACAAGCTGTGGCCCAAAACCTATATGGGTTATTCGTGGCTGCACACCAAACGGCAAAGCTAGCACGATGCATGGTACTTGCAGGATAGATGCACCCTACCAGAAACCACGATCATGCTGGTTATCGATCTCCTAACGATGGAAATATAACGAACCTGCTTGGTTGTTAGCGGTTACCAACTCTTGCTTCAGGTCAACTGAGCTGTCTAGGGCCAGCTGCGAACCGGCCGCAACTCTTTCCGCTTTTTGGTTATTTTTGTGTGTTGAACTATTCAATCTTACTTTCAGCGAATCCACCTCTCAGGGGTATATTCTGGCGGGCCCTTTCCCTGCCACAATATATTTGGGTCTCACGGCCCCAAGAGTCCCTTAGGCTTCTTCGCAGGGGTGCTGTAGCTTGCCGCAGCTCCGGTTGAGAAGGTTAGTTTGGTAGGTTCTCTATATTTCCCCTTCTGTTCCGTGAGGTGGGCGGCCGATCGAGGTGGCACGACCTTTTCCCGTGGTACTCCTACCTGCGCCTTTGCGGAGGGCCACGGATGGGGCCAGCCGCACAAGCGTTTGTTTCTTCTGTCTTCTCCTCTTTTCGTTAGTCGTCTCTTACCCGGTACCATCCGGCTGAACGAATTCGTTCAGCCGAGCCGTGCATGTAGATACACATGCTTTATAAATTTGAGACACGGAACTGACGTATGTGAGTTCGCCGTCACTCTCGACCTTCCGGCAGAAATACTGAGACAAAATATTTAATCTTGGCGCGATGCGGCTTAGCGTCGCTGCTATAGCAAGCTTATCTACAAACTTTGAACCTCAGCGAATCCAAATCCTCTGTTTTTACCCACAAGACCATGCAGTTAGCAATGTTGGATCCTAGTAATACAGTACTATCATCTTATACCACTGGAATGCCATGTCGCAACCCACAAGGGGTGCTGTCTTCCTCTATTGGCAATCTGTTCTTTCGTCAGTAAGACCAAAATGCTCCAACCATATAAAGTTAGGTATTAAGGACGAAGAAGCCATGTTTTCGTGCAGTAAATATTGTACGTATCGCAATATCTCTTCAACGTTTAAGACGAGAAAAGAAAACTTATTGTCTGGAAAATATTCGCTTCCGTTGACGTTTCTTCTCAGGGTTAGTTGGGTTTGCCCATCCATGATTTGAATCGAAGCAACCCCAAGAAAATGCATAGGTTACCTTAAGACTGATGTTATGGGAAACCGCGACCCCAGGGGCTCATGGTTACCTGAGCCATTATCTAGGCCTACGGGACATCGGTCCTTCGTGCCTACTTTGCTTCCTTCAGTTTCCATACTTCTAACTGATACTACTTTTCTCTATGCTTTCTTTTCTTTTCCGACTTGCCGTTCTAGTGCTCGTTAATCCTTTGGGAACACCCTCGCGCATTGGTTCCACATTTCTATCTGCATAGCTACTATATGTGCCTTTTTCTTCCTGAGTGAGCTCATCTCTGTTGTGGAATCGGAGCCCCAAATTACTCAATTTAATATAATCTGTGTTGATAGGAGTAGCGATGTCGTTTGGTTAGTATCCTGTTGATCATTGAAAGGCTTGTCAGGGTTGGTCTGCGTAATAATGACGAGCCTTGTTTTTTATGTTGCAGGTATGACTTGCAGGGTCTGCAGACGAAAGTGGACGCACTTACTGCCGATGTGCTCAACTTTTCCTCTAGTGTCAACAGCGTGAGAATAATTTGCTATGAATTTTGTGGAGCTGGTCATTTACATACAAAGCAACTTAGTCAATTCCATTCGATTTGATGTAATACTTGTTATTCATTTCAAACGAATGCTTCTGGACTTGAATAATGTCCGAAGTTCCAAATCACTTAATTATTTGAGCATCTGAATTCGCAAACTATTGCATCTCCATATAGCTAAATAGTGAACGGCCCGAATGAGTATGCATTCATAGACATTTTGTTATTTAAGTTTGCATAAACGTTACACTGTACCTAAATATAGGCCTATGATGAGTTGCAAAGAATATACCTTTATCCTCACACCCTGCAACTGCTTCAATTGTGTCCTAAATATAAGATTAATTGAACTCACAATATAATAAGGCCAGTTTGCTTTCTTACTTGCAGAAAGTGTTTTACGAAGTGTATGCTGTAATTGCGCTGGTGGTTCTGCACAAGATTGGCCTGCCGTCCGATGCTTTTTCTACCCAAGTCTTGATCTGCGCTCTGTTCCTAGCGGTGGAGTGTGTGGCGTCCAGCCTCATGATATACGTGTTCAGTGTCAAGGTATGTCCAAGGTGTTGTTGTATATTCCTGAATTGCCTAGTCAAGCTGTCATTTCCGAGGTATAACGGTAATTAAGATTACAGATATTGTCGAGTCGTTACTCACCACCTATATAGTGATATTATATTCGGTAGCTTCTGTTGGATAGCCTTGATAAAAGTTGTACACATTGTCTTTCAGATATGTTACGTATCGATATCATCATTATATCTATAAGTTATTTTAATGTGTTGAAGCCATTCAAAACCCGATATTTTTTGCTGTTACCCTGCATAGTATAGGCAAAACTGTCTGCCAGTATTTGTCTTTATGCCGATCGACGAGTACCAATTCCGTGATTTTATCTACTTTCTTATATACATATTTACTCGATGCTATTTACTCACTAAAATAACGTACAATCTCCACGGATTTTTTCCACTATATCAGTAGTATTTATCTCAAGAGAAGTAAAATCTTACCCAATATGTTGAGGGGTAAAGAAGTAAGGCTTTTACTGACACCACACCGTGATCCAATTTCTTTAGCGGGTGTTTGCAAGAGTTACATCACAGGGAGTATGGGATTCGTCATGGGGTTTTGGGGTTTAGTCCAGGTTCTCGGGGGGAGGGGATGTCTGTGTACATTTATCTTTTACAGATCTACCATGTATTTTCCTATTCCATATGGTGACGTTAAAAAAAGTTGGGAAGAAATCTCACACCTAGCACGGTTTTGAGGGGAAGCAGGGGAGGGCTTAAAGTTATCAACTGTCGACCGATTGTTCTGAAACTAGCTTTAATGTGTATTTTTGAAAAAGAAACTCGTTTTGCTCTTATAACTTTCTTGATTTAGGCCTTAGTTTTGAGATAATGGGGTTTATATATACAGAGTGTTTTTTAGGCATTCAAATATCAACCATAGGTAGAAAAACTCAAAATTAATAGATTTTCATGAATGATAAAATGCTCAAAACTTCTTAGTTTTCGAGTTATAATGCCCTCAGGGGCATATTGTGGCGGGCCCTTTCCCTGCCACAATCTGTTTGGGCATCATGCACCCAAGGGTCCCGAGTGCCTTCTCCGTAGGGGATGTAGCATCTGGCCGCAGTTCCTGATGAGAAGGTTAGTTTTGTAGAGTTAGGTAGGTTCTCTAAACTTCTTTTCTGTCGCGCAAGGTGGGCCGCCGATCGAGGCGACCGACTTTTTCTGCGGGGCTCTTACCTCGCCCGTGCGGAGGGCCAGAGAAGGGACCATCTGCACGGGCGCTTCTTTCTTCTGTTTCCTTCTCTTTTCGTCCTTCATCTCTTGCCACCTGAGCATACCGTTGTGGTTCCGGCTGTAAGCCGAGTAAATCATCTTAGATCGCTATTGATTGTCTAAGTGTCAGAAATAGCGGGACAATACCAATATAATAATAATAATTCGAGTTATAATGACTTGAAGAAATTTAAAGCTTAAGTAGGATACTACGTGCACGCCAATGTTAGCTCTAGTTTTGATAGTTCAGCACGTTTCTGATCCTGCAGCAGCAGTTTACTTCATTTTCACAATAAAAAATGCAAATAGTTCATGGTTAGGAAAAAACATCGGCAGTTTCAAACTAGGCAACAAACGTAATCACATTACTGTATGGCAGACACTACGTCGTCAGTTTACATCCGTGCCGTCCACCCCCCAAAAAAGCAAGGGTTGCTGCCACCAGATTTTGAACCTTGTGTACAATTTTCAGAGTGGCTCATGTAACAGAGAACAAGGGATCCAAACTTCTCCAAGCTGATTCTTTTCCACTGATGAAGCATATTTTACTCGCGAAAGGTTTTTTTTGTTAACATTCGCAATAATCGTCATTGAGCTCAAGCTTAATAATCCTCATGTCATTCGCCCAAATAATCAACATTGGTCAAAAGTTGACCATTTTAAGCCACCCTTATGCCTCCCCCCTCTCAAAAATGTACCAGGCCGCATCATATGGAAGGGAAATACATGGTTGAGTTGTAAAAGAGAAATATACATAGACAACTCCCCCCCCCCCCAGGGCCTGGACTAGTTAGGTTTAGTTAGATTCACCCATCCTATGATGAGATGGAGTCTTTCCTACCCCTTCCAGCACGACTATGTTGGTTATCGTTCGTGCTCGCGTTGTTTTATTTATTTTTCTGAAATTTCCCTCACTGTTGCTGTAGGGTTCCTCTTACCCAGATTATGCAGTTCCCTTATTTGTGAGACATTCTGTGCTTGGGTCCTCTGTTCTTTTTCGATGCATTTCTTGTATCTTTTAGTTTGTCTGTTTCATAATACATTACTTCATTGCATTCCGTCTCATGCAAGCTTTTTTTTTTTTCAATGTCTAAAACTAGATCAGGAACACGGGACGCGCACCTTATTGAAGAAGTGTAACGCATGAACCTGTAATGAAACCAATGAGATGTACACATTCAAGCAGGACCTTCACTATACGTATTGTGTGCATGACCGGGACTCCATAGGAGCTTGTCTGGCGAACTCCTTTCTTTTTGGCCATACGTGAGCTCGTAATCTTCGAGTCACTTAAAACCGTACCTTAATTCTTGTGTCCGGCCCCGTATCATGGACACGCTATTTACCTTGCTTGTAAAGCGGTCCACCTGCTGCAGGCAGATACAAGTGTATTGACTCTTTAAAGACTCCGGGTTTCTTTGATTAGTTCTTTTAAGTCGAGCTCAGCCAAGTCCACTCTACTTGACATGTCCGGCCCGTCGACAGAACTGCTGGTCCCGTCACTCTCAGTCGTGTTGCGTACGCTCTACGCAAGCAAAGCACGCTTGAGTCCGCTGTAGACTCGATTTTGTTAAGCATGATTGAGTTTTCAAAAGTTTCAAGGGCAATCTATTGAGGGTTAACGTCCCAATTGACGACCCCTTGAATATTTTTCATTGGCTCTGATAAGGTGAACTCCCTAATTTTCCATGGTATCTATATCCGTCCAGCATTTGTCTAGTGTTAGTAGGTTATGCCAGTCAATTGGCACGATTTTGAAAAGAAGTAATAGTCTCATTAACAGGTGAATGTATGTATTCTAACGTATTCCAGAGAGGAGTGGACGTGATGAAGGGAGTGTGGCGCCAGATGGCAATCTTCACAGCCGCCGTACATGTGTGCTACCGGCTCATTGAAATGAAATTGTAAGTTTAGGACTTTGAGACGTGTAGTCTGAATAGCTTAAGCCAGGTTTTGCTGCAATTTATGAGTTGCTTGGAGAGCTGAGGATGTTCGTCTGTCTGTTTTGTTTTGGAATGCTTGCAGCGCTGCTGCTTCATCTGCTGCAGCTCATGCAACAACATTGCGAATTAATCTTGAAATGATGTAAACGTGGCGAAAGTTCAATCTAGGCTGCGATCATGTACGGCAAGCTAATCACGCCCTAAGTTAAGTAGTGTTAACAATTACCTCCTACTGTCCATTCATACAAACAATAATAATAGTACTAATCTTACGAGAAATAAAAGTTTACTTTACGCGCTCAGTTGGCTGAAAAAGTGTTTTTCTCTCCAGGAGTGGGGGTATTTTGGCTGGCCCTATCCCCGCCAGAGTATCTTGGGTTCTCACGACCTTGAGTGGCTCGACCGTAGAAATAGTGCACCTGGCCGCAGTCCTTGCTGTTGAAGCATGTAGAGTAATACAGGTTCTCTATGCTTCCACTTTTGCTTCGCATGGTGGGCCACCGAATAATGGTAATGGTATATTGGCCCGACAAACCCAAGGACCTATGCCGCAGAAGATATTGCAGCTGGCCACAGGTTCTGCTGACGAAGTTAGTTTTGTAAAGTTAGGTAGGCTCTCTATTTTTTGCCCTCTGTTCCGCGAGGTGAGCCGCTGATCGAGGTGGCAGACCTGTTCAGCGGGACTTTTACCTTATCCCGTGTGGAGACCGCGGAAGAGGCCATCTGCATGGGAGTTTTTCTTCTTGCCCTGTGCCGCACGGCTGCGCGAATCTGTTCGGCCGAGCCTTGCATGTAGGGTTAGAGACGCGACCGCCTTATTTCCTGTCAGAAGGAGCTCACCCGACATAATTTGAGACGCAGAACTTACTTATGTGAGTTCACCGTCACTCAAGATCTTCCGGCAGAAATGCTGAGATAAAATATTTGACTTTCGGGAGATGCGGCCAAGAATCGCTGCTCTTGCAAACCCTCATACTAATTTTCATTACCATTGAACTAACTTCTCTCGTGTGAGGGAGCCATGGAAGAGATCTTTTGTTCGGGCATTTTTTTCTTCTGTGTTCTCCTAGTTTCTTTTTTCGTCTCTCAGGTATGTTTTGCGCCTTTTTCTGTCAGTAGTAGTGCGCTGACCACTTCTAAACTTATAGCTCATATATATAAGTTCAACGTTGTGGTGCCGGCTTTTACCGACATTTCATATCTCAACTAGCTAGTAATCGCCATTGTATAGAAAATGGCGGATCAATATCAATAAAATAACAAATTGTTTAAAATTTTTGCTATCAGGACGACGGCGGCGAAGTCATTTTCTGACGATGCATCTGGTCTGAATGAAAATGGCACCGTGGGCTCTTCAGCGCAAGCCCTGAAAACTCCCAGCCAGCCACTCACGGACGCTGATCGGAACCCTGGCAGTAACCCTGAAAATTTACAGCATAACGAAGAATTTCTGCGTAACTTCGTTCTTGACGCATCAGGCGAGCCAGACACGAGTCAGGATATAGCGTTTAACTTAAGGCTTACCTCTTCAAAAAAGCATCATGAGACTACTTCCAAGGTGCCACGGAGTGATTCCAAGACTTCTGGCAACCCTTTGGGCAGCTTGGCTAAGGGTTCTCTGAAAAAGAGCCTCCGTAGGTCAAGCAGCCTCCCACCTGGTGGAGAAATTGACGGGGCGTTGGGGAGTGATGGCTCTCCTCAATTTCCTAGTGGCGTGCGCGGCCAAAACGCTTTGCGCTCCTCTATTTTGGAAAAGAAGTCTCCTGTGACTGATGAAGGAACGTCGGACTCACAAGCAGGAGTTGCAGGTGAGGTACTATGAAAAGCGAACTGGCACGTCCTATAAAGCACATGTCCTTAATCCTTGATGGATTGCGTACTACGGTTGACGCTCTAAAATAGGATACCAAAAATTGAAGTCTTGCGATGACACCCTCAGGGTTTGACAGCAGGGTGCCCTCAGGAGTATATGCTAACGGGCTCTATCCCTGTCGGGATATATATGGGCCTCACTCGCCCCAGGGCCGTCCCGAGTGTTTTCTCCGTGAGAGGTCTCAGAGGTGTCGCAGCTGGCCGTAGCTCCTGCTGATGAGGTCAATTTGTATATTTCAGTTAGGCTTCCATGCAGCAAATTAAGAAATTAATAAACAAACAACATATAATAATTAGAAACTAGTAACATACAAACAAACACAGACATTATTCTGTAAAGTGTTGTCTGAAAATAACTTGATCAAACACCAGTCAAGGGGTACAAAACGGGCCGCAGGATTAGGTTGGTTAAAGGTCGTCGATACTATGTTATGGAGCCTAATGGGACTTTATGGCGTCCATTCTTTTTGGCGCCGATGCTTTGGTATCAAATATTCAGGTTAGTTTAGGCAACGTAAGGTTAGGTATGGTAACGTTTGGTTAGAAAAAGAGCAGTTAGAGTATTTGCTCGGTTTAGCTCACACTCACGAGATGCATTAAATAAATAACTTTAGTCAATACAGTATAGTGTTGATGTTATCTTCTTTAGCCCGCCCACGGTCGTTGCTTCTCGAGATTTCACAGCAAAAGTGGGGTTCAATGTACACCTCGCCACACATTCATTAAAACAGGTAGATATACCACTGAAGGCTTATTGCTGCGTTGCCACACCTGCAGATAGGGTGTCCTTGTTAGATGACAGACTCTGAGTACGGGTTAGTATGTGAAAGTTGACGAGCGCTTTTTGCACATATAGTGCAACTACTTCAAAGTAAGGTTTTCGATATTAATCTAAAATAAAATGTCTTATAGTGATTTCATCTAGTCCATTCATCCCGTTTCAATTTCAATCGGCGCCAAAATATTGGGCGCTGAAAAAACGTGGCGCCAAAATATGCCAGACCCGTTAGGGAGAGCAGCGACGGTTGAAGGTACTTAGCATGGCCTTCGGTACGACTTTTCTTTGTGGTCACTTTGCTCCTTTCCGCATTCATACACCTGATGTTACTTCCCTCTGTTTTTTTCTTTTTCCCTACTCGTTGTTCCGATGCACGATGAACCGGCGTGAGAACACTCTCGTGCAAGGGTTCCACAAAAATTTAGTAATTTACTCTTCGTAATATACCTAAAAATTCATGTTTTCGTTGAAATTTGTTCATAATTTTTAAGTAATACAGTATAGCCAAGAAAAAAATTAGCAGACAAACAGATGAACGTATCTTCACCTAAAGATAATCATCTGTTTCTGCCGATATGCCTAACAATTTCTGTAAATTTCGTTTAGAGCCGTTTGTGACTTTTGAGTTAATTTGGTGACAGACGAAGAGACAAACACGTCTAGTTTGAAAATCGTCTCTAAATTACTTCGAAAGGCAGAAACTTCTTTGAGTGCAAGTGGGAGGACAATTTGATGCGTCGATTCTGTTCTTTCAGGCAAACTTGGTAGTTTGGATGTAGATTCCCGACTGCAGGACACTGACGCCGCCTTGTGTGATAAGACGAGTTACATATCAGCCACCATCAACATCTGTGACCGTAGCTCAGACAGCGCAGACAGTTGCGACTCTACCCAAAGTTCGCCTCTCACGAAGCAGTTCTACGCCAACGAGTCGTTCGGCAGCGAAACTGAGGCCTCTGATGGGACCTTCTCGACGCCCGAGTCAGAGTCCGATGACGGCGAAACTGACGGAAGTGACCATGAAATTCCGGGTGAAGAGCTGGATGATTTGCGTCGTGAGCAGACGGTGAGTCCCAAACTTATAGAACACTCCCACACGGGACACGTCAGTGTGTGGACACGGGACACGTCAGTGTGTGCATAAGGGACACGTCAGTGTGTGCACAAGGGACACGTCAGTGTGTGCACAAGGGACACGTCAGTGTGTGCACAAGGGACACGTCAGTGTGTGCACAAGGGACACGTCAGTGTGTGCACAAGGGACACGTCAGTGTGTGGACACGGGACACGTCAGTGTGTGGACACGGGACACGTCAGTGTGTGGACACGGGACACGTCAGTGTGTGGGCACAAGGGACCCGTCAGTGTGCACTAGAGATACGTCAATATACGCAACAGATACTTTATTACACGTCCAAAACATGTAGCTGTATTTGAGGAACACTAGCTGACTTCGAGACAGACACACAGTCATGCGTATATTCTGGCGGGCCCTATCCCTGTCACAATATATATGGGTCTCACCGGCCGAAGGGCTGTGCCGAGTGCCTTCTCCGCAGCAACCGTAAGGACTGCTGCTGCTGGCCACAGTTCCTGCTAAGAAGGTTAGTTTGTAGACTTAGGTGTGCATGCACACAGAAGCGACGCAATATTGCTTTTGCCCGTACTTTTCCATTAATTCCTAAGCAAATAATTCTGACCTCATCTTACAGCGGCGACGCGATGTTGCTCAACGTTGCGCTACACAGGCAATCCGTTTGTAGTTCTGTTAATTCCTACCTAATTAAATAGTGACCCCGCACTCAGAGGCAACATCAAACGATTCGGGCCGTTGTGACAGGCCAACTTCGCAGCCATCCTTATGGAGTATCGCCTGCTCGCCCGCATACTGAAGGGAAGCGACGCGACACGATGCGACAAGGAGCGAAACCGTTGTAGCAGGGTCACAAAATCCTAGGCAAACAGTACACTTTTACCATCAAAACATGATGTATGTACATACGCATTTATTGATGCATAGATATTAGATATATATGCATGCATATGAATCTTTATATAAATATACGGAGCAGCTGGGACTACCGAATGAAAGCCGGTATTTCGGTAGTACCGGCGGTAGATTAATCTACCGAACTACCGAATCTTCTACCGATACCGAATGAATCTAGCGAATGACTTTCTTCGGTAGATTTGAATTTCTCACGCCGACAAAAGAAGCTACATAGCCCTCCATGACTCACCGTCATTCCTGTAAACATTAAAAATATCCCATTGATTTTCGTTCAATTGAGTTTTTCGCGCTGTATTGCACTTGATTGAAGAGGAGAGACGTTGCGCTTTGAGAAATGGGCGTAGTGTGTCATAATGTTTCGCTGACCCAACTGTAACGTGCTTCCGAGGAATCCGAGCTCAGTGTAGCGGGAACTGCCAGTGGGTGATGTAATTAAAGGCTTGAAATAGGTGTTCTATGGTCTCTTGAACAGAGTAAAATAAAGGCTCGAAAATATAATAAAAGGCTTTAAAATGAGTCTTTTATGCATACACACATATGAGTTATCGAAAGCTTACGTGAGGTTGGTTGCATCGCGGTTGATCCGCTTTCTTGAGAAGCAGGGTATCCTTCCCCCAACACAGTATGGTTTTCGTAAGGGCTTGGGAACTTGTGATGCTCTGCTTCACATTTCTCATGTGTTGCAGCTGGCACTTGACGGGTATATCATGAGGCAAGGTTAGTTCAACTGGACTTCAGTGCTGCTTTTGATCGCCTGAATCACCACGGGCTGCTCCATTAGCTAAGATTGATGGGCATTGGTGGTTCAATTGTTCCTGTTATTTGTCAGTTTTTGTCTGGTAGACGCCAATGTGTAGATAGGAAGAGCATTGAATTTTTGAATGTGGTTTCTGGTGTCCACCAAGGTAGTGTTCTGGGCACCTTGTTGTTCATCGTATATACAGCGGACCTGTTTGATCTTGTTAATAATTTACTTGTAAGTTACGTTGATGAAGTTACTTTGCTGGCTGTTTGCAAGAATCCTAGCGTTAGGATGGAAGTTTCAGAATCCATTCACCCTGATTTGGAAGTAATTGACTCTTGGCGTTCTCGGTGGGGGATGAGGCTAAATGCAGGCAAGACTCAGACCATGCTTGTGTCTATGTCACTTACAGTGAGACCTAGTTTTCCAACACTCATACTGGATGGTGTGCCACTTCCTGTGGTTAATGATTTGGTAATCTTGGGTGTCAATTTTGATCCAAAGTTGACGTTTGAGCCCCATATCTGTTCGGTTTCTCAGGAGCTTCGCAGAAAATTGGTCTTATGCGACGTGCGACGTGCTTGGAGGGTGTTTGGTTCGGCAGAGTAGACACGTCGCTGTTTTAAGCGCTATGTCCTCCCCCTTCTGGAATACTGATCCTTAGTCTGGGGCTCAGTTGCTGATTGTCATCAGAGTTTGCTTGACAGAGTGGTTCATCGATGGGCGTTCATGCTAGATAGTGTTGTGTCTTGTGATCCGGTGCATCGCCGCAGAGTTGGTGGGGTCTGCTTTCTCTATATAATATTTAGTGGCCTTAGTCATCCACTGCCGGCTTTTCTTCCAGAGCCATTTGCTCAGGTGAGGTATACTCGGTATGACGGTGCTCTTCATGAGTTTGCCTTGGAACCGGTACAATACCGTACAAGTCAGCATTCCCGTTCGTTTTTTCCATCATGGTAGAAGTTTGGAATGGTATTGATGGCTCTGCCTTTGCTGGAGCGAGTACTGGCAGC
This sequence comes from Parhyale hawaiensis, assembly GCA_001587735.2. Classification (NCBI taxonomy): domain Eukaryota; kingdom Metazoa; phylum Arthropoda; class Malacostraca; order Amphipoda; family Hyalidae; genus Parhyale; species Parhyale hawaiensis. The sequence continues at coordinate 39,299 of LQNS02000008.1, forward strand.
CTTAAGCAATCTGTGAACAGAGCTATTCTTTGATCTCTCATCTTCTCTTTCTTTTTTTTTCTCTTTCGCTTGCTGGGCTGGTTGCGTGGGGGTTTCTCAACCTTATGGAGTTTCCTCCGTTCTCACGTCGCCAGTCTAGTGTATCTAGTGTATCGTAATAGTAATGATAACAACAATACCGAACCAAAATACCGAATCTTTCGGTCGATTTTTTGGATATCTACCGAAATACGGAACCGAATGGCCCGTTTTTCTCTAACAATACCGGCGGTACAAAATATCTGCCGAATCCCAGCACTGTATATATACGTATAAATTCTACCATCGTCACAGTATCTGGGGCAAGACCAGGCGATTGTCATATATCAATAAAGTTTTTCCTCCCAAAACATGAATATACACGGTTGTTACATACAAAATTGATGGTATTAAAAATGAGGCAGCAAACAGCTAAATAATGGAATTTTGGCTAGTAATAATCAAGAACGATATTGTAAAGGCCTATTGTAATGTGCTAATATTTAACTAAAGCAATATCTTTTAATCAATAAAAAATGAATTACATAAATAACAGCCTCAGCGTCCGTGAGCATCACTTCGTGTTGTCTCTGTTTGCGGGGTCTTTCAACATCGCTTAGGATCGCCTTAGATCGCGTCGCCTCTGTGGGGATGCACCCTTTGGTCTCCATCAGGGGCATAGGATTAGCCATAGGCCATAGGGTTAGGTTAGCTAAGTTCGTCCATCCTATGTTATGGAGCGCGGCGACTCCACGGGGCTCGTATATGATACCTTAGCCATTTACTAAGCCTTTGGGACGCCTGCCCACTTTGCTCCCTTCTGATTTCATACTCCTACTTGCTCTTGCTTTATTCTGTTTTTCCTTCAGTTTCCTGACTTGCTGTTCCCATGCACGTTGATTCTCTGGGGAACACCTTCGTATACATGGGTTCTCCGCTTCTGTTTACATACTATACATCCCTTGTTCTTTCCTCTGTGAGATCGTCCTGCTCGGAAGCGGAGGCTTAAACTTTCTGACTATAACTAATTGCACCCTTAGCCCCTAGGTAGGTTCATTATTGCTAATTTCCCCTTCTATTTCGTGAGGTGAGCCACCGAATGGTGGGAACAGCCCATTCCATTGAACTCATGTATGCTCGCGCGTGGGGGCCACGGAAGGGACCTTCCGCATGGGTACCTTTCTTCTGTCTTCTCATTTCTGCTTTCGTCTCTTAAGGATGCTTTGCGCCTTTTCCAGCCAGTAATATGGCACTTGGCCTTCTGAGACTTTCTGGTTAGAATGACGAGATAAAACATTCATATATACTCGTGCCACATAATAACCTGCCTTTCACTGTTTGGATCACGTCGTATAGCGCGGGTGCTGTGATACAACCAAGAATAAAGTAACAATAACAATTCGACATGAACACCGGGCAGACGGAAATCCCTAGGGAACATTTTAAACTACAGTACTTCCACAGTAGGGCACTCTCAAACTTTCGAATCTATAGTCCCACGTTTTGCTCTTCTTCTCCACCCGCTGGGTTGGTTGCGTGGGGGTTTGTTAACCTCATGGAGTTTCTCCGTTCCTACGTCGCCAGCCTGGTGTGATTTAATAATAATAATACTTGTTTCTCTTTAACCATACAGAAATCACCCCAACTGTACCATTGCGAGGTGCTTATTTTTCTTATGCTGTGCAGAATCCACCCCCAATTGCACAGGGACAGCGTGTTCGTGGGGTTTCTTAACATGACACGAGAAAGACAGTCCATCTCTTGGGGCACTATCGAGAATTTCTCTCAATCCTACAGCAAGTCTTGGAAAATTTGAGAGACGCCGTCACGTGTCTCTTCACGAAATACGTGAACCTCAACATTAGTTTCGACCTCGTTTCTCAGCCTTCCCTTTCTTCTACCGTAACTATGAGAAAATAATCGATTTTCCCAAGAGGCTGACTCACAAGTGAGACAACGGTCGGGGCTCTATCTGCACACTGTTTTGTATTGCAGATTTGCCTAGATAGCCTGAAACCTCCGCCCTGCTTGTCTTCCGACACAACTGCTGCCGAGGGCGCCACCAGTGCGGCTTCCAATTTTCCAGGAGTCATCAGAGAAGTAAAGTTTCCTTCAGGAAATAATTTTGGTAAGCTTATTTATTGCTACTGAAGAGCTAATTCTTTTTTCGATGGTACTTAAGAGGACACTTTGAATTGAGTTCGGGCGTTGATCTCGAGCCCATTGCCCTTGAGACAACGGAAAATTCAAGTTGCTCCCAAGTTACGTTCGCTCGTTTCAAGCAAAATCAGTTTGCAGTTTCAAGTTGAAACTCTTTCTAAGTGACGAGACTAACGCGTGTACTTGAATTTTGTGCACAAAATAAAGCTATTTAGCTTAGACGATCTCGACCGAAGTCGGCAAAGAGAAAATATCCTTAAGCGGTTTCCCTGTCGGAAAATTGGTTTATTCATTAGAAGCTCATTTTTTCAATAGAAACGGTCACTTTGCTGCTGCGGAGGCGATCTGGTTGCTACTTGCGGCCATCTGCAACATAAACGGGAGTATGGCTGCTATTGGAGCACCGCCCGGGTCTGTGTTTCTGGATTTGTTCGTCCGAGTAATGGAGCATGCATCGGCAGGCTGTGTGGTGTCCTGGCGGAATCTAATTTGCAGTTTTTTGAAGGATATAAATATTTTTATAACATACGAGCACAAAGTACAGTGTTTACTGTCAGAAGAACCAGTACGGTCCTGGAGGCTAGTTGCCTACCATTAGTTAAGAGAGGCTGTGTAACCAAAATGCGTGTACCTGATATGAGAAGTATAATTACCGTAATTTTTTTCTACTGACACTAAATTAAAAGAAAACTGGCGATGATGCACTGTACCATTAATTATAAAATTTTGGAAAAACATAGTAACGAGAATACTGGGATGACAAAGAAAATGAAAATTAAATGGCTAACTAACATTCATCGTGTACATCATTTTACTTACAATATATGAATTCCTATTTGTTACAAAACCTGATGGGAGTAACCCCTTGTATTAGTGCAGCCTATACAAAATTCATATGTACTTTAAGCAGTTTTCAACTTTCAAAGAGGTATTCTGGCATGCCTTATCCTTGGCATTATTATCCTGTTAACGGCTAGCCTCGACTTATGTCGACCTCCCGTCTTGGTCTTTAATGATTTTGGATCACACTAGCTGTGGGCAGGGATATCTATTAAACCCCAATTAACAACAAACTAGTCGTCAAATTATGTAAAGAAAAGACCTTAAACGAGTTGATAAATAAAATTTGGATTTCTAAAGATTTTTGGCAATAAACTCGTCCGTCAGGCCTAGGCAGGCTACCTCGTAACCGTCCGTTAACCGATTAATCAATAGGCCTCTCGTCCCACGGGATGACACTACAGGGCCTAACCGGTGGGGTAGCAGAATCTGGGCGCAGCTACTGCTGTGAGGTTCGTTTGGAAGGTCAGGCAGGTAGCCGGAGTTAACCTACCTAGGTTAACTCCCTCCTTGCTTTACGCCTCGTTTTCCTGCCAGTAGTAGCGCACCGGCCTAGAGATACTATCCGGCGGAAATGCGGAGGAAAAAATATTTATAATTTTTTGCTCTCTTCTGCATGGGACAGGGAAATAACCCGGTATCTCTGTTAAGGTGATTCTCTTTGAGTGGGCACGGAGGTCGAGCCAAGACTATTATGATAATAGTAATAATGAACAGTGAGAAAAATAGACTAATTTATTGATCATATCTATTGGGCTAGTTACTCATCGATAAACCTGATGTCGTTAGATTTAACTTGTCCGGTACTTTAGTGATGAGCGTTTATTTCGCCACTTCGTATCTAGCTACAGTAAATGCGTGAATGCGAAAATGATTACCCTTGATTATTAAGGCAGCCGCAAATTTGATTTTCGTTCTTCAACAGAGTTTAAGGCCGTTTCGAGGCTCCTCACAGACCTCACGACTTTTATTATTAATCTTCAACTTCAGTTAAATGCTTGTGTATATTCTAACATCGTCTGTTATAATGTTAGCCGGCGCGCTAGCTAGCATTGCAAGTGTCACTATAGTTTTGGGTGACAAATTCAGAGTTTATAGTAGATTAGAACTCGAGAAGTTTTGTGCTTTTGTTACAGTTTTCTTGGACACGACAATACGTTCATGCTTTCAGTTGAGGGAACACGTGCATTTCGTTGTCGTGTGAATCTGCCTTTAAGCTAATGCTTCATGTGTAGAAAGAGTTTCAAACAGTGCTATGCGTACAAGAAACTGATTTATTTATGGTTCTTAATAGTTGTAACTCTCTTTGCTGCTTGCTGATAATTATTCGCAAGTTTCTCCTGATTACCAAATTGTTTGTCTGTTCAACATTATGTCTAATTATAAAATTTGGATTAACTACAAATTTCTTTTTGCTGGCTAGTTACTCTTGTGTAAGTGTTATTGTTAGTTAGTGGCTTTGCTGATGTCATAATCGTTTACCTGCTTTGCAAGTTTTAGACTCGAATTGTATGATTTACCATCCGTTATCCCTACAGGCTACAAAATGTGAGAAGCTAAGGATACACACACATATATTTCTACCAACACGCTGGCCACGATGGTGCACAATTTCATCATAAAAATACTGTTACTGTATTCTTGGTATCGCAGCCAACGCATTAGAAGTCACAATGGGTTCTGAAACTCAAATCAAGTCTGAAGTTAGCGGCACGCACGAAATGTATGAATACATCCACTTAATGGCAACTACAGTATTTGATATATATATTTTTTTAATTTAGGACTTTAGATTCATCTGAACAGCCATCTCTTGCTCGCCAAAATGGTTTTGGTATTCCTACCACATTGTGTACTACCATGTGTGGCGTACGCTGGCAATCAAAGTGTTAGTCAAGATCAGTATCATGATATGATACAATCGAAGCGGTGACGTCGATACACCTTCTCGTGACTGTGCACTTTGCTCGCTCTGAATTCGTTTACGCTTAAAGTCAACCATAATTTTTCATAGGCAGAGCACTACTAACAGTGTCAATATATGTAAAACAATTGGACGTTGGGCGTAGATGGATTTTTTTTTAAAATTACGACTTGCCTGAAGCTTCCCGGCGTTGGAGACAATTTCCAGTTGGGCGGTACTAGGCACCCGATCCCGTCTGGGCATCCGAAGACTGTCGACCTTCTCTTGTATATGTACGGTACCTGTGTTTCCTCTTGTATATGTACGGCACATATGTTTCTTCTTGTATATGTACGGTACCTGTGTTTCCTCTTGTATATGTACGGTGCCTGTGTTTGCTCTTGTATATGTACGGCACATATGTTTCTTCTTGTATAGGTACGGTACCTGTGTTTCTTCTTGTATATGTACGGTACTTGTGCTTCCGCTTATAAGTAGATATGTAAAAAATTATAGTTTGGCAGCCACTTAAATACTCTCGGCTCTGCTAAACTTAGGTTTAACCAACGTTTTTTGTTTTAAACTCTTGGGAAACTCTTCATACTATAGTTAAGCTGTAAAATCATCAATAAAATGATAGTTTATCCTTGGTTGTTAATGTAGAGTCTTGGTCAGCGATGGCACTTTGAGGACAGTGATTTTGTTCAAGTTCGGTACTTCCTCTTCGTTGAAATAACAGCTAAGCTATACCGTAGTTTGATGTACATCAAAAAAGTTAAGTTATATGCGAGAAAAACTATTTTCTGGGCATATATTAATGTCTGCGTACAGCATACGAGAATAATTGAGTGCAGCTGGTGCAAAAGATATTACAAAGAGGGTTGTTGTTTACCTGGGAAGTGCATTGTTGCCATCACGCGGTATAGCCAGGTAGCTATTATACCTCATAGCGTCATTTTAAGTGCATTCCTTCGTGTTTATATCGGAATGGACCGTCATTACCGACCATCTTTCAGTGTTTACCAATGTTTTTTGCATAAAATAATATGATTTAACATTGATCGAAAGCTGCTCAACAATTTTAGATTCCTATATCTAGCTTTATTTCAATTAACAGTAGTGGAAAATAATGCTTTCCATCAAACGCTGGCGTAATTTTTCTTGTTGCTTCTGTGTAAACCGCTACTAACAGGATAGTTCGTTGCTGTAAAGTAGGCGTAGCATTACTGAAAAAGTTAGCCATTTTACTTGGCTAAATTGCATGAAAGATATCTTGGTCGGTTGGTTTTCGCTTATACTTGCAAATCTGCCAACTATAGATACATGAAAGGAGAATGGTTCTTCGCTGGTGCAACTGACTTCTAAACGTAACGTAATCCGTTTTATTTTACATGGTCGGTGGCCTTATGAATTAGAATATCTCCGTGCATCGGCTTCCGTAAGCTATGCGCATTACAATCTCTTCCCATTCGTTCTTTAGATTCCAGTGTATCCTATTACACTGATAGGAGCTTCACCATAATGATGATAACGCACGGTAGAGAATAAAATGTTAGCCTTGCATGTAATCCGACCGACTTAATCAATATTCAAGTCTGTGAGACCAGACGAGGCTTATTATGAATAGGTTACGCAAGGTGTATGGACTAACTTGAAAGCTCTCATGGGCCATTGTGGGTCAGAGGCCTTAAGGTTCGCCCACCGTAAGTTATGGGGAGCAGCGACTCCAGGAAGTTTCTAGAAGCTGCTTTAGCCATTAGCTATTGGCCTTCAGGATTTCTGTCGTTCGGTCCTACTTTCCTTCCGCTTCCATAATCCTAGTCTTGCTTGACACTGTTCGTCCTCTCCATTTCCGAGTTAGCGCGCATTGGTCCTGTGTGTGAACAGCCTCGTGCGTGGGTCCCACGTTTCCAACTGCATACAAGATGTCCCTACTTTTTCCTTGGTGAGATCGGCTTTGTAGTGAAAACGGAGTCGTGAACTACTTAATATAATACTACTCAGAATATGATTACTGGATCTCCGGTAGGCCCCATACTAAACCGGCCCAGTTTAGTTTCCACTATTATTGGGCATTGTGATTCACGTTTCATTAGCCTATCATTGGCTACTAAGCTTGACCTCAATTAGGCTTCATAGTGACTTTTTAAGTGCCGATGTTAATCACTTTGATCTCGAACTTGGTCTTTCCAGTTTTTTACTTGTGTTTATTATTCTCATTGTAACGTTCTTGTGTTTTTCTTAGTTAACGCATTGTGTGCCCCATTTTTGTTTTTCTCTTCCGATCCTTCAGGCATTGTTACACCCTTTGACAAAGTTCGCCAAAAAGTGCCCGAAATTTGGAGGATACTGCTCCCCAAACATTGAGGATAGCCGCTATTGCTCCCCAAACAAAAGTCGATAAGATGAATATTATTCCCGTAACATTAGAGGCTGCTACAGCAGCCGACGCTCGTGGGTTTTTCGCCGCATCTAATGCAAGGAGGTTCTAATAAAGAGGAGCGCACCCTCTCTCTTTATCGTACGCGAGCGTTACGAGTGAACTTTTCCCTTAAACTGGCTGAATGGATTATCCAATCGGAGAGTGGCATTGCCTCACGCTGCCTATGTAGGAAGTAGCCCTGATCTCAAATTTTTATAGTCATTAACCACCGACGAAATTCCGAGCGGATGGAAGTATGTAAAGGAAACTGGTATCCTGTATACCATCTGATGATGAAAGTAACAGGGTGAGCATTGGAATAAAAATCTTCAGACACGATTGTCATTGCAAAAATATTGAAGAACTGCCTGTCTGTATCTTCCTTAATTATATGTGCTGACCTATGCCACTTCAGCCACTTTAAAGACTCTAAACGCCAGCTTCGATCACGTGACAAAGCCATGTGTTTACTCGCCCAGAGAGTGCTTGGGCTTGCTCCTCCCAGTAGAAGCTCCTTGATCTAATGCCGGGGACACATTTGCATTTTTACTCCCAACTGGTAGCTCGGATGTGCAGCTCGCGTGCCGTTTCGATACATATATACTTGAATTCTGGTCTGCCACAATATGTTTGGGCATCACGCACCCAAGGGTTCCGAGTGCCTTCTCCGCGGAGGATGTAGCATCTGGCCGCAGCTCCTGTTGACGAGGTTAGTTTTGTAAAGTTAGATAGGCTCTCAATACTTCCCCTTCTGTTTCGGGAGGTGGGCTACCGATCGAGGTGGCTGACCTATTTCTGCTAGACTTCTACTTTCTTGTATTTAGTTTCCTTCCCCTGTGCGGCGTAACTGAGCGACAGCGTTCAGCCGTTCCCGGGGATTGGAGATACTCAACTTGCGCGTTTTTCCTGTCAGTAGCGCACTGACCACTCTGAGACCTACTGGCAGAAAAGCCGAAACAAAAATCATTGAGAATTTAAAACGCGCTCTAGTCGGCGCGCGAGCCTGTGGTTAAACACAGGAATAGTTCGGCGCGATATAGGCAGTGTGCCACTGAAGCGCTAGTAAAAACGTGTACTACTACTACTACATAATTGAAATCGGTAGCATAGCTACCGTGGAATAAATGACGACCGAGTCTCGCATAATTACATCAAGTTGTCTGTGTAAACGCCTAGTGTGTCCCCAGCATTAGGAGACGCAAACTAACATACAGTAGTTACAATATATTCTACTATTTTTGCGTAGAACTTTTATTAGTTTAGAAGCGCTAACTTAGTTTTTCCATCGGGTGAGGAATTGTGTCTTTTTGAACATTTATCTTTTATTCTTATGACCATTGTTTTAATCTATTTGGTTTCAACACGATTTAGTTAACTTAGCAACCGTAACATTAAACAATAGCAATAACAACGTAGCAAACAAAACTGTGCAAAGGTGTCAATACGGACACCGTTTCCGATCTTGAAACTCGAAATGTGAAGGATTGAGGCCGAACTTCTTCGTGAGATCGATGACTTTCTTCTTCACAATTGGGTCGGGGAACTGGTCCTTGGAGAGAAACCACAGGATCTCTGGAACAGACATGAGTGACGGACATGAGTGACAGTTTAACACGAGCATTGGTCTATCAGAGAACATACGGTGGGACGTAGGAGAGGGTTAGTTAGGTTCGCTCGGCCTGCGTTATACCCGAGCAGTCGCAATCCTAGGAAACTATGCTGGTTGGCTTAGGCCCGCAGGCCTTAATTATTTCATTTGGGTTCACTTTTTGTTCATGCTGTTATTGAAGGTTTCCGCTCCGTTCTTCTTTTTCTTTTCCGGTTTGGTATTATAAACCTTCAGCGTAATTACGAGCACGGGTCTCGTACATTTCGTAATTTCACTTTCTTTTTTCTTCCTTGAGCGTATGTTAACTGATCTGTATTACTTCGCTGCACGGCGCCTTTTGCTATTGTTGCCTTACGATATATATATATATATATTTGTGGTGAGGTAGAACTGCCTGGTGTAATAGGGTTACTACACCACTTCATTATATACTTAGGGAGCATAGTATTATCCGATTAAACCCTAACCGGGGTAGAATATCCCACAGGGCTAATATGTTCAGTTTAGTTTTCTCGTTACTCTGCTAGAAGTCTATTTTTATTCCGTGCATTTTTTCTTTCCTATGGTGGTAGCCCTTTGCGGTTTGGTTGGTTACCAATTTTACCTTAACATCTTACACATCTTTCTCTTCCTATTTCGAAGCATCGTGTACGGAGCCAGGAAAACCTAAATTAGTGCTCTGTTTTATCTATGGTCCATTGCTGCTGTCACTATATCTACGAGACAATTCCTGCACATGGGAAAAGAGGATAACGGGCGACATGCACTGTAACAATAATTTAAGCACCACCCAGTCTGCTGTATAAGCTAATCACTACTACGTACGTAAGGCCATCGTTTTTCGTAAAGATTTACTCTGAATGATGACAATTGCAACTGCATTACCCAAAGTATAAAATTAATTTGTCTTCGGTTTTCTACGGTGATAGCCAGCAGAAGACGTACATGTCAGAGCTTCGTATACAAGCTACAAGACTGTAGAAAATCGCAGATCACTATTCACAGTGGATAAACAACTGGCTTGTAAACAAACAATAAAACTAATTAAACTAATATTTACCATTTCTTTTTTTATCAAACTTGGCATTATGTTACCCGAAAACAGTGCCACCGTTAGCTCCTTTAGAAGCTGCTTGAGCATTAACATGTCGCGGCCTGTCACTATATTGTTCCGTTAAAACCAGCGAAAACGTCGATCATTTGCGCTTTAAGCAGTGCGCAAGCGAGCGAGATCTTCGCTTATATCGGCAAGGAAATTTTGTGGGTGGATGCAGCTTGCCGGGACATGTTAATGGACATGCAGCAGCAAAAGGTATTTGCGGTGGCAATGTTCTAGGGCGCCGGCACACCAAAAGCAGTTCAGGGAGAAGCTGGCAGGCAGGTTGGCAATGTTTGAGAAACACGGAATGTATTGAAGCGCGCACACCTAACAGCGGCAGTTGAGCAGGCCGCTGCCGCTGTTCGGTGTGCGCGCTCCAGTGCATTCTGTGCTTCTCAAAAACTGCCTGCCTGCCTGCCAGCTTCTCCCTGAACTACTTATGGGCCAACGCCCTTAAGTTAAAGTCACCAAAAGTTGCATAAAAAGAAAGGTGAATATTGGTTTATTGAGTTTTATTGTTTGTTTACCAGCCGGTTTTTTTATTCATAGTGTATAGTGATCAGCGACTGAAATTTTGTACAATCTTGTAGCTTGTACACGAAGCTCTGACATGTACGTCTTTTGCTTGCTATCATCGTTGTCATCTGAAGACAAATTGATTTTAAAGTTTTGACATTGCAATTGCAATTATTGTCTCCATTTAAAGCAAATCTTCAGGAAAAACTGTGGATTGACACACGTAATGAAGGGCAAGTTGGTTTGAATTCCTCGAAAGCTGCGAAAAGATTGACCTAGATCCATCCTGCTGAATGCACCATTGGGACAACTTTTTCGCTGAGTCTGGTATAGCTTTTGTTGGCGAAATGCCACTCTCTGCAATTTTTGCTGCTCATCTGCATTGGGCTTTGGACTCCTCAATATGTGAGCGTCATGAGCTGAATATTCACATGATAGCAGTATATACTTCGAGCGAACTCTGACCTGTGTGGGCAACCCCTAGCGGCAGATCTTCACACTGCCAGGCCAGGGCGTAGCGGTCGTAGTCTGTTGCCAGGATGAGGTACTTCCCTCTGACGA
>LQNS02000008.1:53442-67963 GCA_001587735.2 Parhyale hawaiensis
CTACTCACAGGTGATCTTTCCACTCGAGCACAGTAAAGTGGCCACGTTTAGGATGGAAGTGATAGTTCTCCACCCAACAGCTGCCGGCCAGTCCTTCGTAGCTCACGAAATACCGGGCGATCTCAAACCAGCGGCCCAAGAACTGCAACAGAACGGTAAGGTACACCGCATCTTCATTGGGAATGAGGGATACATTGCATGTTAATGGGAAGATAGCTTGTATCTACTGTGACGAGACATAGACTACATTGCTGGTGTATTCGAGTGTGAAGGCAGGCGATTTTCGTTGGTATATTATCGTTATTTATGCTTATAGAGAAACTGAGAGAAAACGTTTACCATGAAAGTGAGAGAGCCTCTCAATTTTATGATGAATAATTGCATCAGTTCAACCGATGATATAGTTTTCTTTTTAACTTGAATAACTGTTCATTAAAAATTGGATGGGAAGCAAACTGTGACAATTGTTTCTACAAATATATGTAATTTGTCAAGTAATTCAAATTTTGAACATAAATATAAACTGGAGCACTCTGAAGAGCTCATACGTGCGCCAAGCAAGGCAACGATAGTTCAAAATTCAAATAGGTTCTGATATTATGATTTTCTTTATATCAAGACCAAAACCCAATCATCTGTGCCTTTGACACATGAAACATTTTCTGTGGTATTGTTGAAGATCCACTCATAACTTCTCAAGATATGCTACTGACAAACACGAGACACAACACACCTTAAGACACACCGATCATCACCAAAATTTGATCATTTACGGCTCTCAACATTAGTAACAATTCCTGTAAATTTCAGGAGGATCTATTCATAACCTTTTAAGTTATTTTGTTACAAGCATGAAATGAAACTTAATGAGACAAATCAGTAGACAGATGGTTACAAAAATAATCTGATACCATTCACTAGTTACTCGTAGGCAGCCGATAAATGCCTATAAATGTCATTTTTGGGATGTGCTAAGGTTAAAACTGTTTGCCCGGGGGAGTAGCATTCCAAAAGAGCGTGCATAAAGTATACCCAAGGAGTTTTAATAAGAAGGAGGTAGCAACGACTGCGGAGATGTGAAGCTAATTTTTCGGGCATGGCTGAAGTCTGGCTGATGCGATGATTGGTTGCAGGAACGGCTGGCTGGAAGCCTCTTATCGACGAAAAGGGATGGTTGACAGCTTGTGAATGGTGGGAAGGGAACAGCTACCGAAGAACAAAGAATTTCTTTGGCCAGTATAGCGAAATCTTGCTGTGCTCCCTCCTTCTATCGAACCTCCTTGGGTATACCTGAGCGGTAGCTAAGCTTCCAGGACGTATATCTTTCGTGCCCACTATGCTTCCTTCTATTTTCGTACTCTTTTTGATGACAATTTCTGCTGTTCTTCCTCTTCTTTCCCTACTTGCTACTATTCGCATGCGTGTTGATCCTTCGTGTATGGATTCCACGTTTTTTTTCGACATACTGTACGACCCGTTTTCTCCCTCTTTTTGGAACACGGTGTACGGTGTTGGTAGGGAGGCTCAAACTAGAAATGAAACAATGCTGTAACTCTGCATAGGACTATCAATATTCCAAACGTGTTCAAATGGTTCTCACGGGTGTTAAAATGCTGCATATTTTTTCCGGTGATATAGCTACAATTCCTCCAGAATAACACCCAGAAGCGGGCTGCCTCGATGTGCAAAATGTGGACCATCCGGCTCTGGCGCTAAAATTACATGCATATCACGCCCGGGCCTATAGTGACGCTGATTAACTTTACAAGGCAACGCAATTACTTAATTAAACGACTAATTGGGAGACCAGGTGACCGTCCAGTGACGTAAATGCCTGAGCTGCACTCCCCAATTTCATTTTAATAGAAGCGAACCATTTTTCTAACCTCTGCGAGAATGTGTTTACAACATGCGAGTTGGAAAGATTGGATATAGCGATACCTTATTGTTGAAAATGCTGTTAAAATTCGAGGCCATCATTGTATGATTTACTTTTTATCTTTTTCGCAGGAATAACAATTCTCTGTACGTGTTTTGCATTATAGTTCGCACAGTATCACTTGGGAGTAGGCGTTCGCGTAAATGATTCATGAATCTGAAAATGAGATTTTATTTATTAGTAGGCATGTAATCCCTGCAGAAAGCATTCGTACCTCGACGTGAAACCTGTATTTTTTTTCGAGCTCCACACCTAGTCGTATCAGGGTAATGAAATTACACAAACTTTCGCAGTACGCACAGAATTGCCATGAAGATTTTTTTACAAAACTCTAAAGAATTGGCGACAAATGTTAGGAAAAAAGAACATCCAGTCAACAAAATACTCATGCGGAACAGAACTACGAATGAATTGTATACCCCTTACCCCTTCTGCTGAACTACATTGATCAAATGCTTACTCTTTTTTTTCAATTAGGTTCATACAAATATGAATATCAAATGTAATTTGAATCCGTTCTTCATTGCAAATAGACCCAGCTCTTCATATTTTGTTGCATCTTTCATGAAGACTGACTTTATTCAAAGTTACTTCAAATTATTGTGACCGAATAACTCCCTGTTTGTTTCATCTCACTACAAAACTAAGAATCAGAATTCGATGTTTTTGTCCTCATAGATGCTACTTAGTCAGGGAGCCCGGAGACATTTGTTTCACATCTCGCGTACGAAAGGATTGGACCACTGGTATGGATACGGCCCTTGGACGGGACCTCGGAATGGCCTTTCTTAAGTTCCGCAAATGTGGACTAACTGTAGAGGCGCCACTCAAAATGCCTAGAAAATTTGGTTTGGTTAAATAAATGGTTTGGTACATCAACCAAACCTATGCTAAAATGTTCAGTCTTGGGGTCTAATAAAGGATTGCTAATTCTTAAGTTCCGCAGTTGTGGACTACGGGGCTTGAGAAGGGTTCAAACTCCCAAACTCCCATTTATTGTACATCTTGAGTACTTCGGCCAAACTTTACTTGAATATAGTCCCTAACCAGCTGTATTGGGATTCACGATTCATAAGTATATCAGTTGGGGAACAAGAGGCTCAAAAAAGGGCTAAAGTGCAAAAACACCAACAGTGGACTCAATTCACATAACGAGTACATCCACAAAACTTGTGGCGAAATTTTCAGTTTCGGGACAAAAATAAAAAATTGGTGCTTCTTATAGTCCGTAATTGTGGACTAAGGTGCTTAAGAAGGACCAATGTTACCCCCACCCCTCATACACAAACGCATTGTGAGTGCATTCATCAAACTTTGCTGACAAATAGTACAAGACCAACTGTTTAGTGATCAGTGCTTCTCAAGCTCATCAGTTATGGAATAAGGGCTTAACAAAGGGTCAATGTGTCGCATTAGGTGTGCACCTTACCGAATCACCTGATTTGATTCACATCATGAGTACATCCACTGAACTTCTGACAAATGTTCAGTCTGAAATCCTTCATAAAGAATTGATAGTTTTAAGGTACTGCAACTGTGGACTATAAGGGGCTTAATAAGGGCGTACGCGACCTCCCAAATTCACATTTAATTTACATTTGAGTACATCAAACTGCTTGATTAACAATAGTTAGTCTATGATCAACTGTTTACGAATCAATAATTATGTAGTTCAACGGTGGTGAATCAGTCAGAGGCTTAAGACTCACCCTACCAATTTATTTATCCACTTAGAACAAAGCTTAGATAACTGTAGATTGACCTAATTGCAGTATATTTACTATGCTGCTTTGGCCAGATTTATCAAGCGACTTACAATGTTGCAAGTCCCTCGTTTAGCTTGTATCTCGACTTACTGTATTGTAACTCCGGCCAGATTTATCAAGCTACTTACGTGCTGTAACTCATGCATCTAGTACCTCGAATTACTACGCGGTTGTAGAAAAAGAACTTTTTTCCTGCAAAAAATAGAGGCAACAAGCTAGAGAATCTCTTGAAGTATGTTTCATATTTTTATTAGACCTTGGGGATATTTATTAGCGCTTACAACAGTATATGTAGTAGAATTATATTAGGAAGTCCATTGAGGGCGTTCCCAAATGGGTGTGACGTGACGCCCATTATGCCAAGAGTAAATTAGTACACGATTTCACGGGTAACATGACACCTTTTCTACGGTTGTAACAGGCTTTCGTTAATGTTCTAAATGTATTTACACAAGCGTGTATCGTAAAATGTGTAACAGTTTTCCATTTAGCCACAATGTTCTACAGTCTATATGGCATGTGGCATAGTTTTCTTGCAACGTGCCCGGTTCTGCGTACATCGTTTTTGTGAGATATCAGGGAAGTCAAGCAGTCGTCCCATATCATTGTGTACTTGATGAAAATTAGGTCAATCACAATTACACGGTTACAAAACACTGGAAAGAACCGACATCGCCACAAGGTAGCGGAGTAAAACCACCTCCAGGAAAGAGTCGTCTGATTATTTTAATTATTCTTCATGCTGGGACAGAGCTAATACTCCCAAGCTAAAAACGACGTGGACTATCATCATCATCAGGTGAATGCCACACTATTTGAAAATTGGTTTCGGAAGCAACTCCTTCAAAAATTTTCATCCAACTCGGTATTGTCATGGACAACGCATCTCATCACTCCGTGCAGCTTGAAAGAAGGCCTAGTACGTACAGAACGGAGGAAATCAGATTTACCTCCAGAGAACGCTACCAAAGCACAGTTGCAGGAGCTTGCGAAGAAGATGACAGTAACGACTACATACGTAATTGACGAAATTGCAGGAGAAGCAGAGCATTGGGTTTTGAGATTACCTCCTTACCATTGTCATTACCATCTAACTGAGCTCATATGGGAGTAGGTGAAGATCTTCACGTAGCCAAACAATAACACGTTTAAATGGGTGACCTTAGAGTTCTGGTGAGAGAATCCCTCAGTCTTATAACACGGCGTAATTGGATGGAAGCAGTGCGACATGCAGAACAATAATTGCAACATGAATATCGTAAATGAGATATAACAGTAGAAAAGTTTGTTGAATCATTCGTAATCAATACAACAGAGTTTTTTGATTCAGAATGCAGCGATTAATTTCTGTCAGTGAATAGAGGAATAGACTTCCTGATGAAACCTCTTCAACAAACGAGCCAAGACTCTTACTTGAAGGTGGAGAGAAAATGAGTCAAGCCTTCATATGTTATTCAATGGACGCACACAAACATATACAAACTTTTTTATGAATACACCTGGTATCAACGTGTATTTCAATAAGTTCATATATATGTTAATCTGATAATTAAATGCGCATTAATTTGTTTGCAAGGTATACATTGTATCTGCTATTACTCTTGTTTACGTTCCTAATAAAACCTCTACCTGTAGAATAAATGTAACATCCATTTTCTAACCTCGGTTGTCATTGCTATTTCAAAATTTTCAATATAGTCTACCCGAAAGAGGGTTTGTTTTCTATCTTTCTGACTGAAAACGCGCATGCTGGATAACTGGTGGTAGTTGTGGCACCGCTGCAGTCACACATACAGCGTAAAGCGATCGTTCATTGGCTGTATAGTAGTGAGCTGTAGTTTACAATCATAAGACAGTGTGGCCAAATGATTTATTCAACACTATTAAGGGTAAAACAAAAGTAACTGCAACTCATGCTTACCTTTAAGCTTGTTTACGATGGGCTTTATTTTCTCTGAGCTGGCGTTCGAAAAATGTTACCATTTTTGCACTTTTCACTTAGTTTATACACATTACGAACCGCACCGGACTGAGGCACAACGAAGAAGGAGGTCTTCGCCACACATGTCGCGCCTAGTCACTTCCGGAGTTTTCAGTGTTGCCGTCAGGCAGGCATGAGAATTGGCCATTTGAAATAGTTACATTGAATTTTAAAATTAAAATTACTTTACTTCAAATAAGCTCTCAGATTCTAACCTCTTTGCGACAACAGATAGACTACAACCTTGTATAGTGGTTGTAAAATACAACATTGTAAATTTTACAACATTGTAACGTTAGTAAATCTGGGCCCTGGTCAGCTTTTACACAACTAGCTTATTGTGACCCTAACAAAATTTAGGGGCGCCACGCAGAAGCTGAATTACGCTTTTAGCTTTCGCAATAGCCCCTTATTCCATAATTGATGAACTTGAGAATCACTGATCCCTAAACAGTTGGTCGTGGACTATTTGTCAGCAAAGTTTGATGAATGTACTCAAAATATGTATGAGGGGTCGGGGGGTCACATCGGTCTTTCTTAAGCACCTTAGTCCACAATAACGGACTGTAAGAAACACGAATTTTTTATATTTTCCCCAAACTGAAAATTTTGCCAGAGGTATTGTGGA
Organism: Parhyale hawaiensis; assembly: GCA_001587735.2. Classification (NCBI taxonomy): domain Eukaryota; kingdom Metazoa; phylum Arthropoda; class Malacostraca; order Amphipoda; family Hyalidae; genus Parhyale; species Parhyale hawaiensis. The sequence continues at coordinate 59,757 of LQNS02000008.1, forward strand.
TGTACTCGTGGTGTGAATTGAGTCCACTGTTTGTATTTTAGCACTTTAGCCCTTTCTTAAGCCTCTTGTTCCACAACTGATATACTTATGAATCGTGGTTCCCAATACAGCTGGTCATGGACAATAATGAAGCAAAGTTTGACGGATATACTTAAGATGTGAAGTAAATGTGAATTTTGGGGTTGATTCAACCCTTCTTAAGCCCCTTAGTCCACAATTGCGGAACTTAAGAATTAGCAATCCTTTATTAGACCCCAAGACTGAATATTTTGGTAAAGGTTTGGTAAATGTACTCAGTGACGGGAATTGAACCAAATTTATTCTAGGCACTTTGGGTGGCGACCTGGCCTTATCCATACCAGTGGTCACACCTTTCGTAGGGAGCTAATACCCTGGCTGGTGGTGCGCCGTATGCTAACATGTGTGTGAAACCTTTCTTACGCGAGATGTGGAACAAATATCTCCGGGCTCCCGGACTACTTGGATAAACCTATGATGAGCATCTAAATAGATACTTCAGGAGCGGTGTCGTCCTATGGCGTCGTCTATGTAACTGTGCCGAGTGCAGAATATTGGACACGGTGCTCGAACGTTGTCGCCTTCTTATGCAAAATGTATTTGCTAGTTTATCATTGTTTGTATTAAGCCGTGCGCAGACGAGTGACATCTTCCTGATGTCGACCAGACATTTCAGTGTACACGTAGCGGGAGAAACGTTTTTGCAGCGGCAATGTCCTCGGGTAAAGTTTTTAGAAGTTGCATTGACAAGAAATTGTAAACATTAGTTTAATAAATTTTATTGCTTGTTCACATGCCGTTTTTTTTAGTTAACGTGCATAGTACTCAGCAACTGAATGTTTTGTGCTTTCTTTTAGATTGCAAACAAAATTTTAAGATGTAAGGTTTCTGCGGTCATCGTCGATGTAACCTGGAGACAAATAATTTTATACTTTTGACATTGCAGTTACAATCGCCACCATATAACGTAAACTTTTAGGAAAAACGGAGGCGATACATTTCCACGGTAGTCAACAGATAATTGGGAAAACTGGATTGTAAGTTCCTTTGAATTACCCCAAAGTTACCAAAGAGATTCGCCTAGATCCATCCTGCTGAACTCGCTCTTCAGGCAACTTCCTCGCCGAGTCTAGCACTTGTGGGCGAAATGCCACTTTCGGTAATTTTTGCATCTCGTCTGCATTGGGCTTTGGGCTAACTTTTGCCACTGTAGCGATCTTATATTCGAAAGAATTTTCTTTTGTTTTGACGGAGATTTTGACTTGGAGCATCTGTTGGATAACCAAATTGTTTATATTTTCTTATTATCAAAGGGATCATCGATTTTATTACATTCAAATGGTCAGATTCTTTTATGCTGCTTAATCCAGTTTCTGTTTAGCTAACAAGGTCGGATTGCAAAATAACCAATTAATCTCGTGCTCTCCCAACTCCTCAGAATTATTGCTAGAGAATATTTAGGAATATTCTAGAATATATGAATTGGAGCTTTTAATATCGTACTATACAATCTAGATGTCTAGAAGAATGACATCTTGAAATTATCAGATACAATTGTTTATATAGCAACTGAGCATACTTTTAATGAAAAATTCATTCAGATGATATTTAATATTGTTTATGAACTCTTTGCATTGAAATACAGACCTAAAATTTTGTGTGCTTTTAACAGTATTGGCAAGTCTCATAAACTTGACATGACTAGATTTTGAGGTATATTTATATAAATGTCGCGTTAATATCGGGTTACGAATACTTTCTGCAGTTGCTAAATCAATGGTTTTGTTAGAGAAAAATGTTTCTGGGCGTAATATTATAGTTAGGCCTATATGCATTACTGAGATGCTTGTGTCGCACAGGACGTTCTAGTCTAAGGCTCTGGCTCACATAGGTGCCGGTAGACCACAATAAACAGGGTTGTGAAGAACTATTACAGATATGTTCCTCGTAATGTCGGGTAAGAAAACTGGAAAAAAATGTTTGATAACCTAGCAAAAGAGAAACAATATCTCTTTTACCTCATACGTTACATTGTGTGCATACAAATAAGTAAATACTTTGATTACTAAATTTTAATATAAACAACTCGATCTCTGTATTTTGACCATAGTCGGTAGAAATCCTGAAAGAAGTCAATTTAGTTCATAAAGGAAATAAAGGAGTATGCAATAGGACAAAGAATCATGCTAGCAAAATAACAGTACCCGGTCGGCAGGGTTAATCTAATAATAACTATAATTGCCTGTGCATGGCACGTCAACAAAATCTGACCCTCAGCGCCATCAATTATTAATAGATACACGAATCAAACACACGTGTTTCTTGGACTTCGGTTTGACACCAAGGGCAAGAACCTACGAACAAAAATAGTAAAAGACGCTTCAAGTCGATGAAAAAAGTCATGGTCTGCCGAACAGCCACATCCTCGGGAACAGAGCTGGGAGAACTTGTTCGGGGAAGTCCGGGGCTAGGCGCGCAAACTGCTTTTTCTGAGAAATGACTCCACGCTGACATTTTCCGCCTTGCTTTTTTTAAACCTTTTTTACCTGCTAGAATCAACAAAAGCGTAAGGTGCACTGCAGTTCAAACGATTACCTCAACAGTACTAGTGTTACGGAATTTGTACTACTCTTTACATTCAGCGCATGGAATAAATAAAGATACAGTTGTTCTCCAGCAGGAAATTCTGGAGGGAAAGAGTGACCGGTATCGTTGTCTCAAATGGACTCCAGCTAGCTGCTGGTTTTCAGCATTGAAAATACACCCGTTCTGACAGACAATGTTGACGAGCGAAGATGACCTTCTTATGCGCACATGTGGTGAATGGCCATAGAAAGCTGATAACTACTGCTACGATCAAACCAAGAAATTAATTTTAGATTAGATTAGACCCCGGACATAAGACGCACCAAAAAGTTCATTTCTAGAAACGAGTAAAAATTTGGACTTCGGTTAGCTCTGGGTTATTGTCATCATCTTAATATTAGTGCATTATATTCGATAAAGAACTAAGTTCTTGCCGTTTTTTTTTAATATTTTGCAATATTAAAACCGGCAAGAGCTTAGTTTCCAACCCATTTTCAATAGAAAACTGTAGTAAAGTTTAGAGCATGAAATTTTTCGTACAATTCAGTAGAAGATATACTGGCACTGAGAAGATGAAACAGGTTAAAAGTTGGTGACTTGAGAGTGACGGAGAGACTATCCGAAGGTACGAGCAGTGTTGCTCCCAGTCCCCATGACCTGCTAATCATTTGAATCCGTTGACTGGATACTTCCGTACTTTTCGAAGGGAGCCTCTTCCAGGGTTTCAATCAAGGGGGTGGCAACGGCTACACTGCAGAGATCGGAAGCGAAAATTTCCGGCAAGGCTGACTCGCTAATTGGTTGCACGAATGGTTGGGAGCTTTTGATTGATGGGAAGGAGGCAGTAATAAAATAATAATAGTAGAAAAAATTCCAGTATAGTACATACAGAGAAATGTGACTGCGTTCCCTCTTGCTATTTACTCAGTGGTTCTCAGACTTTGCTATGCCTGACACCCCTGCAGAACTTCTTTCATATTCTCGCTCCCCTACAAAGTTAAGTACCCATATAATGATGACAAATGAAATTATGCTAACTTTTATGCCCCAAATTCCACTTAATTTGTGAATGACTGAGAAATAAAACAGTATTTCTCACCCCTTGAAAAGGTCCTCTCGCGCCCCTAGGGGTACCATGTACCCCAGTTTGGGAACACTTGTATTAAACCCTCCATGCTTTCAGTAGCAGTGCGCCTGTGACGTCAGAGTGAAGCTCTGGAAGCCTCCTCTGCAAAAAAAATCTTCATTTTCTAAAAGTATATTGGCGTACTTGTGAAGTTGAGCTTACATGAAGGAAGGATGGAATGAGGGTGTGGGGTGGATGGGGGCGCACGATAGGCTACTTTAGCTTTGGCTAACGACGCGTTCGATTGGACAGCGAAATTAAGCTTTTAAGGCTTGACTTATCCGGAACTTCAGACAGGTGCTCTGGCTTCGACCCGTTGATTCGAGTCTCAGGTGTTGACCCTCCATGCAATGATTACGTGTGAGACTTCCAAGAACTGAATCTTACTCTGTAAAAGGCAAAATTCGATAGGAGCTGCATAACCGGGTTTTACGAACGCCTGCGAAACGATTTAAAGTGACGAAGTTAAAGTTCCTGTCTGCAGTTCCGAGTAAGTCAACTTGGGTAGGCTTTGCTTAGATCGACTTCTGTGACTCACTCGAATGAGCGCTACATCTTGAGATATCTCTCCTGACCAGTCCACGTTGTTATTTTCTATTATTTTATACTTTTTCCTGGGTTGTTGAAAAACTTTTGCTATACTTATTCTTTACTTAGGCATTGATCCTTCTGCTTGAGTTCTCTATTATTCTAGACTAGCTAAATGCTTCTCCGTTTCCTCCCTCAACTCACTGTTCCTGCTCCTCTAATGCTGCTCATATTTTTCTGGCTTTCCGTTGAATTCACAGCTTCAACGCGATGTTCTGAAGGAGTTCATCCGCCCTGTTTCAACGAAAGATCAGTAATTCAGCATTTCCAAGCCAACTGATTCATCTTGCGATGTATGTAGGTACCGTGATGCTCTTTGTATCTTACTATACGTGTGCCATATAACACCATAGACCCCTATGTTAACCATAGTTGTAGAAATTTTCAGAATTTTCTGGCTTAAGAAGTTCTTTTTTTCAGCACATGTACTGCAATTGCGGAGACAAGTGTAACGTACTGTAGTTAATTAATCAGCCCGATAATGATGTTCATGGTTAACTGAATACCGAGTTTTCACAAAAATATTGACTTATTTAGTTACCGATAGTCGTTTGTTTTTTCTTTGTGGCCCAGCACTGGTCATCGCGATGAGGTGCATTTCCTGTAAGACCTCAATTCGATGAAGAGCAGCGCGTCACTAATTACAAAACAGCTGCTGCAAGAGACCATGACCTACCAACTTCATGTTGACGCAGATGCTGCTCAGTACAGCAAGGGAACTAGAGACACTTGATTAAACACGTTATCTACATCATTACTGCCATGGGTTCCTCTGAAGCCGTGCCAGACGACCGACATCTTCGCTTATTTCAACGGCACAATATTGTGGGTAGATCCAGCTTGCCGCGACATGTTAATGCTCACGCAACAGCGAAAGATGCTTGCGGTTGCCATTTTTTGTTAAACAATTACGAGGGGCATAAAATATTGGAAAATATTATCTCTGAAAATTTTATTGTTAGTTTATATATATTCAACATTTTTACTCCCTATGTGCTGCACTCAGCGACTAAAGGTTTTGTACGATCTTGAAGCTTATAAACGAAACTTCGAAAAGTATGTTTCTGCTGGCTATCGTCGTTCTTACCTAGATACAATTTCCTTTCATACTTTTCACATTGCACATGGAACTGCAACCTTTAAAAGTGAAGTTTTAGGAAAATTACAGGCGCTAGATACCGTAGTAGTGAATGCGTAGCTGGAAAAATTGGCCTAAACCCAACCGGATGAATTCGCAATGCCGGGAATTTTTCACCGATCTGATGGAGCATCTATTCGCGAAATGTCCCTCTCAGCAATCTTTGCTTCTCGTTCAGTGTCTTGCGTCCAGTGCTGCGTATTGTAAGTATTGGCTGCTATGTTCAACACACTCGGCATTTTGAGCAACACGCAAGCAGTATTGACAGCTTAACATGTGATATCAATATATTATTTATATATATTATTTTCGAGTGCTGCTAATTGAACCTTTGAACCAAACAACAGCGCTTACAACTTCTTACGTTCACTCATTTAATGTTGTAGCTGGTCACATCCCAAGAGGTTCTAAGCCTGAAGGCCCGTTACTTCGTGCGACTTTAGTTGCGCATCATTCTTTTGGGCCTCGTTTATGTAGTACAATTCTTGTTGCGCAACACGCCCTTTCCCCCTCACTCATTTAAGGGGTTTGAAAATAACCCCAGGCTATTATCTCCGACTCAAATGGTTCAGTCAACCAATTTATGCGAAAATAATTCACTTTAGAACTACATATAGGTACTTCTGACTCGCAGACCCTTTGCACCTTAAATGGAGGGTGGTTAAATGTCAGCATGCTGATACTCAAAATACAAAAAAGTTTAAACAACGAATTTCTACTGCCAAAGGGAAATCCCAGGGAAATCGAAAAAATGCCAAAGCCTCCAGCCGCTTTAAATGAGAACGTTGCACCGTGTAAAGTGGAAACGGGATTTTACCCGCGCATCCCTCTTTGGGCGAGAAATTTTCCCACTCTGTGATATTCCATTACATGGCTATGAAAAGTCCCTTAATTCAGAGAGATTCGTTGCTCTCAAGCTCTTACTACAAAAAATGGAAGTCTAGCTTTCAATGGCTAATGCTTAAATCCGAAGACGATATTGAAGAGTAAATTTCGAAGTTTTATAAGCAAGAGAGAAATCACACGAACGCGGAGAAAATCCCAAGAAGTACGGCTTGGCGTGTTGCACGACAAAGTTGCATCTTGTAAGCGGGACTTTACTATGACTTTTTCTGGCCATGGTGACGTTATTTCCTCTCCTTTCTTTTCCTATTTACCCGACTGGCTGTGGCCATACGCGGCATCTACCCTGTGCGTGGATACCCGTTTTTTTTGACTAACTAGATATTTATCCTTTGTTATTGTCTTTTGATACCACTTTCCTGTTGCAAGAGAAACTTTAAGGGTTAAGTACTTCACCTCCTAGCTAGCTGACTCTGGCCACAGGGACCAAATGAAGCGTTGTTTTCTCGTCTAGAAATAGCGTTTTTTAAAACTTCTTTTAAGAATGAGATTGGTCCTAAAGGGGTTAAATATAAACTTCCATTGAAATGGCACGTTTAAAAGGAGCACCAAAGGGTCTACAATATACTATATGTGTATACATGTATAGAGAAATGCGTGTCACACACGATACATTTTCCCTTCCTCTCTTCCATAAATATAAAATTTAATATGTTTAGGTGTCCTGTATCGCTGGAGCATACATATTAGCCGTATTAAAGTGGTACTGTCAATGCTACGATGGCACGAAATGTCTCATGGAAAAAACAAGATTCATAACAGATCAGGAGGTATGCACCTCTAATTACCTCTTTTATTGTTCAGACTAATTTATAAAATATTTAAGGCGTACTATAAAACTCGGTGCACACGGGCAGCAAAAGTTCTACAAACGCCAAACTAATGATGCAGTTGAGGTGCGAAGACCGGTAATTGCTACCCCTGAACACGACGGCCATCACATTTAAGGTATGCGTCGCTACGAATTAAAAAAAAATCAATTGAAATTGGAAGAGATATTCGAAACTTACCATTGTCATTTGTCATAGCGTAAACGGCATGGGCAGCTTACATCTCTAAGGCAGATTCACACGTTAGTCTTCTGCCCTACGTTCATATATTATAGCGATCAAATGCGTTGCTGAGTCTGTTTGCGAATTTTATACTCGGTCTTTTGATTTGATCAAAACCCGCCAAGTGTCCGAATGCTTGACAAGTAATTTGCTGCAGGAATTTTGGATTTATCAGTTCCACTTTGCGATTCCAAATCTGAAGACCGATTTCGTCTATCACGCGCCTCTGTTTTCTGCATATGATCAGTCCTGTTTCTTCAATGCATTCGCTAGAAACATGATCAGACGTTCCATACAATGCTATTCTAACGAGGATATAGAGTACGAATTAAAAAAAAAACTGACATTCTAGCAAAATTCCAGTTGCCTGCCTATAATCAGCTTCCAGTAGTGACATAAGGGCAATTTTTCAATTTGTGGCAACAGGAAAAATAGAGCAAAATTTGTCACCGTGTGTCAAGGACTACTCTCTAACTTGCGCCACTTTCTGAGTTGCAGTTCACACAAATACGATGGGCTATCCGAAGTTTTACCAGAGACACGAAGACAAACTAACTTCACGGCTTACATTTTGGTTAATATTTTAGTATGTACACAGTTATGTTTACAGGGACACTGCGAGAAATTCTGGTGTTTTGGTTCATGAACATAGGATAAAAGACCAACGTGTAAACTGGAATAAGTTTTCGGCTGCGATGTGACTACGAGCAAGCCGAAGCTGCCATTCATACTCGTGGCACCTTAATCGGATAAGTATAGTTTTGTGGTCGTTCAGATTTTGTTGACCGGTTTGATC
>LQNS02000010.1:2239-14300 GCA_001587735.2 Parhyale hawaiensis
TTTTTTTTTTTTTTTTTTTTTTTTTGCTAAATAATATTTTTTTATTGCTAAATAAATGCGACACAAGTACCTCCGTCATTGTGCCTATTCTTCTTTGTGAAGTCCGTTCATTTATTTCTCGCCGAAAATTCCTCGCCGGCAACTTTCTAACAGCTTATCAATGAGTACTCCTGTCGCCAATTGAGCCAATTGTGTATCCCTTCCAAGCCGATAGCGTGTATAGTCTAACTGATAGCCGAAAATTCAGCCGATTGTGGTGTGCTCCCTGCCAATTTTTCGCAGTTTTGGTGCTATCATGGCAGTGGATCTGGAGAAATTGAACCAAATACCTTCTCATAAACTTTCACATAAAGAAAGATTATGCTCCAATGTCACAATATTTTGCCAGAAAAATCAATAAATGAGATTTTTTAAATGTGATGTCTTCCTTAATAGACCATAATATAGAGTTACGCCACTGTTCTGCGTGTTTGTCGGATGTGGCTACCGTAGATTGGTAGTTTCTAGAACCCAGGAAGCAAAGAATGCATGCTAGAACCTATCATCGATCGATGGGTATAGTTTGTCATAGGCTGTATCACTCATAGAGTTCGAAACGGTCTGTAACACAATTTATAGACAAATGACAGACAAGACACATTAGTGAAAGTATTTAGATCTACAGATATTTCTAACAAAATACAGATATTTCGCGACACTGGGTCGTCGTTCGAACGAGTAGACGCGACTTCCAGGCTTCAGCTTAATATAGGCCTATTATACATGAGTAAACACTTCTGTATATACATATAGCAACATGCTATGTGAACCATAAATTAGGTAGGGTTGTAAAAGGCTTTGTGTTGAAATACCATTATGATCCGACTATTCGTTTACGAATTATTAGCGAAAAAGACTGTAACACTTCAAGTGAAAACTATAGTTGTAGATTGACTACATTCACTAGATTTGCATGCAAGCCATTATTGCTGTTGTTATTACAAGTATAAACTGCAAATATCTAAATGTTAACTTTAATTATTAGCAGGTTGACCTTCAAAAATACGAAATTTTTTCTTTTCTTTTTCATCAGTTAGGTTACTTCGTTTTTCATCGTATACTATTCCGGTAGCACTAAAAAGATACTCACTCGCAACACTAGTTGGCGGTCAAGCAAGATAAGACTTCGCTAACTGAGAAAGATTAGGATAAATATTCGCGTCCATCTTCCGCCATTTCAAAGGATCTTCATCGGTGGATATCCTTAGATGTTCGCATGTCTACATGCGAATGCGAGTACTGTATTACAAATTATGCGAATATTCGTGAATGCGAATATGAGACTCTCCTTTTAACAGACTCATGTTGCGACCGCAGCTGGCTGCCAATCAGAACGCTTGTTTGTGACAAACAGCCACCGCGCATGCGTCGGAGGCTTTCGTCTTGTTACCTCCGCCCAGGAGATTATTTCTGTTTTCGACGGATTTGCCAGTCTGTCTCTCGGTCACCAAGATAACTCAAAAAGTTATGGACGGATTTTGACAAAACTTACAGGGATTGTTAGGTATGTTAGGAGGAACAGATGATTACCATTTGGTGAAGATCCGTCCATCCGTTTGCTTGTTTGTTTGCCTAATTTTTCTCAATGCCATAACTCAAAAAGTTATGGAATGATTTTTATGAAATTTACATGAGTTGTTAGGAATATCACTTAGAGTAAATGATGGAATTTTTGTGATGATCTGTTAGTTCGTTCGTATGTTTGTTGCTGTGTTTGATTTTATGTTTGTTAGTGCAATAACTCAGAAAGTGTCGAGTGAATCTTTATGAAACTTACAGGAATTTTTAGTAATGTTAAAAGATATGGATGATCAAATTTTGGTACAGATCGGTTGGCTCGTTTGTATGTTTCACTTATGTTTGTCAAAATGTTTGCTAGCAGTAACACTTAAACAGTTATGAAAGGAGATTGAAAAAAATGCAGAAACTGTTAATACTATTAAAAAGCACAATTGATTAGATTTTGGAGCTGATACAAAAGAAATCATGGCTTCAGGTCCAATTTGAATTTTTCGTTTCCGTTGCCTTACTTGGCGGAGGTATGCGGTCTCAGAGTGCTCTAGTATTAATAATTAGTGTTGCTCGTAATAATTTTCTCATGAATAATGGAGTTATCTTAAAAACCACTGTTTCCAATCGAGAAACTTTAAGTTTAGATTCGGAGATTTGGAATGTGTAAAATCGAGGTTCAGAAATGTTCAGAAGGTAGCGGCATTAGGGTTCGCTTTGCTGTTTTAAAGATTCGGAGCTTTGCGAACAAATGCTCGCACCAAAATTTCGAAAATTCGGTTCGCTATTCAGAAGCTCAGAATCCAAAACCAGCGAAGATTCTGGTTTGGATTCGGAACCTCAAAAAGGTTCACGCGTCTACCTCTGCTAAAAACAAATTGCGAAACTCACCATTCACTGCAAATTTTTGCTGATTTGAGGAACCATCGACTGGCCCGATACATGCCTATTGGATTAAACTCATGAGGCTCATCTTTTCCGAGACTTCAGCGAGGAGCGCTGGTTTCGCCACTCTGAATCTTATAGCTAGCAAGTATTAAGCAAGAGTTAGAACCAGCCTCATTGCCCTTCAACTGGGGCAAAGCTTTGCCGGAACTGGATTAAGTTGTTGGAACTCCCAAAATAATTGATCTGAGGTTAGCGCGTGAAACTCTCAATGACACCGAAAAGAGCCCCTGTCTGCTGTCAAGGCTATTGGGCTGCTGCCAAGGTACGACGTTGTAAGTTTTACCACATTGTAAATGTTGGTAAATCTTGGCCCAGATATTCAGTGAAGCACACTCTTATGCCAGAGCCAGCTGGGTACTGGCTCTTGAATTTAGCACTGACTCTCAACTGACCACAACGGCCCTGCCTCTGAGTTTTCCTTTTGCTTTCCCTATTTGTGAAGCTTGACAGCGCTTCCTTCGGATTTGTTAAGATCACTGGTCATGAACGTCGAAACATGGAAATGTTTCTCCCTATTCTTCCTTAACGTTGAAGGGGGCACGGCGTCGGCTTCCCCAATTTCACACTGTTCAAAAAAGTCGCGCAAAATTCGAATGAGGAGACAAGTGACAGAACACGTTTAGGGAAAAGCTTGAATGAAAAATGTTTTCATTTATTTTTTCAAAAACTATTTTGAGAATGTAACAAACCGAGGCTTTGTCATAGAGAATTAAATTCCGCTTGTTTTTGTACCAAAATCATCTCTATAGCTCAAAAACTGTAGGGGGAGATAGTTTTCCCCCGGAACCCCGTTCTTCCGTTTTCTTTGAATATCTCGTTTTCTATGAGTAAAATGTAAAAAATACAGGAGTCTTACCCACACTTATTTTTTATTTTACATATCTCTACCATGTTTCTTTCAGAATGACTCAAAAATAAAAAAATTGTCGGCCATCTTTTCGCCATTTTGAATTTTTCCGTGGCTAGTCAAACAGATCTATTTAGTATACCTTATGGAGTCATCATGCTAATTTTGGTGCTTGTATCATCAAATACATGATTACGTTACATATTTGCATTTATCTACCCAACTAATGGGAGTGACACATTCTACATGGCATGTGACTTGCGTAAAGTTGCTCTAGCTTCAGAACTGAATGAAGTGGCAGTTTGCAGCAGGCAGCGAATTATCTGCACAGTGCGCGTAGCAGCTCACTGTCAGTTTATCAGTCATCCTAAACACAGCATACAAAATCTTGTGAATATCACCACTTCTCCGTCAGTTGTTTTTAGAAGATATCAGGAAATAAAGTTGAAATGTTAAAACTATGCGAAACAATCAACAATATATAGTTATACAGGCTATTAGAAGAAAAGCACTCTTCTTACATATGCAGTCACTGAACGTCCTGTCTCATCGTAAATTACAGTTATGTTGGTGTGAGGTAAAACTTCCTAATGGCAGTGTCTTAAGGATTTGCAGGCTTTTAACTTTGCTACGAAAACGACTCTCATGAGAATATCATTGAAAGAAGACTACAGGTTCCATACGTAACAAATTAGAGTGATGCGAATAGAACTTAAATCATAACTCGATTTGACGCATACTCGATTTTCATGCCTTACATATGTAGGAAACGTTATTCTACTAATGCCATTCAACTTACTCCTAGCCGTGGTAGTCTACATGGAAGCTCACGACTTTGTAGTATCGCTTCTTTAAAAAGGGAAAATCCCTTCCTGTTCCTGAAATCTACGGGTGGAACGATTTACGTACGGAAAGAGTTCAAAATCTCTCCAAGCATTACCCCGGTTAAACGAGGACGCGTACAAGAGTTTCAGCGCCTACTATGTACATACAAACAATTCGATAGATGATTAATTTTCTTTAGCCATTATTTTTCGAATTTTTTCTGGCATTGAATTATTCCAATGCATTTCGCTGATTTGCCTAATGCATTTTAAATACGTATTGCATTTTTCTATTATTCATACTTGTGTCCTCAGCATTCATTTCATGTTCTAGCTCCATTTTGTTTTAATAGCTACACACAGGCTATTTCAATTGTGGCCTTTATCAGTTTCCTATTGCAATTGTACTTTTAACTTTCGTCTGCCGGTTTGAAACAAACTTTAAGCAACTAGTAGAGACGGAGAGCTACATTGGTCTTGTGTTTGCTAATGAAATGAGTTGTATTGCATTAAAATTTATAAACCTTCATTCGGGAAAAGAGATGTGACTCGATCTTATTTACGTTCATTGTCATTATGCACGCCCAGCCCATTTATGACACTTCATTATATTTTCGCCAGTTTTCATAGTGCTGAATGGCTTATACGTACGTATCAATGAAATGACGATGACGGAGAACAACCAGTCAATAGCTAAATCCTTTCTTCTGCATCTTCTTAACATTTGTCAAAAAACCTCTGCAAATATATCAGCTTCGCGCCGTAGAGAGAAAACAGTGCATACCCCTGAATTAAGAATATCCTAGTGGTTACAGTCTTTCTGAGACAAAGTATGACTCAAATGAAACCTAATTATATGGAATAGTGTGATTAGAATGCAGTAAACGTTCGATATTTTACTATTTATTTAGTGACAAATATTATGGCAGTGCCCACCAGAAGCACTTTATTTAAGGCGCGCGCCTGATGTAAATATGTCAGTGTGTACCTATCTCGGTCGAATGAATGGGCAGTTTCCATCATGTGATTGACGCTTGATATCTCATGAACTTCCTATCAAAACAACGCGTTATGAAACCTCTTACGCTTACCTACTTCCTGAGCTGATAAGATAACGTAAGGCTACACCACCATCTGTCCGGCCAGGTGGTAACGGTCGCGTGTTCGACGCTTTTGGAATATCGGAGCAGCTGGTCGCCCTCTTGCAGCAGCTAGTGTTGACCTGAAACGCTTGCGGTGTCGCCGACTTACGTCGATATTTTATTGCCCATTGGAGTAAAAACTTAACGGATATTTGGTGGGTTTGCAACACTCATCTACTTTCATTGTTACCGTTGAGGACCCGACCCAGAATGCAGCCAAGTCAAGTTAGCCAATCGGTATGTGATGCAGATCAATAAAATTTATTTTTTCGTGGAGGCTCACGATACATGAGCTTCCCGGTATAATCGATGTGCCAACAACACCTAAAATTCGATCCGCAGTCTTACAACCAAAGTTTAGCTGAAAAACTCCAGTCAGGTTAAAGTTACCCACATTAAATTAGCACGATCCAACTACGTGGATCGGCTATACTCTTCTCCTCATCATTCCCTTGTACAAAGCATTAGTGCGGCCACACTTAGTATTTGCTGTCCAATTCTGGTCGCCTCATCTGTGTAAAGATATCGATAACATGGAATGAGTCCAGCGCAGAGCAACGAAATCGATACCTCAGTTGCGAAATAAGTCGTATGAACGTCACCTAAAAGAACTGGGTCTGATCTCTCTCGAGCGAAGGCGACTCAGGGGGCAACTAATAGAAACATTCAAGTATTTGAATGGCTTCAACGACGTACCTACAACGGGGCTCTTTGAAGGAGAACTCAACGATCGCTGGCGAAACAACGGTCAAGATCTCAAGCAGATAGCTCGAAGAACGACCTTAAGTCAGCAGTTCTTTCCGTATTTCATAGCAAGCATTTGGAATAGACTCTCCTCCGATGTTGTGAGTGCGGAGTCAGTCAACGCGCTTAAAAATCGGGTTGACATACATTGGGAGAGATATCCTCCGTGCACAACTAAAAACTCCTCCTCCAGGAATTGCAAGCTCTTAACGGCCAAAGCTTCCTAGGCCACCTTAATCCGTCTTCTTCTCCCTCCCGCTCCAACTACACTGCCTGGCATCTTTAAGCTCCGCATATCAGCAGCTCTTGATCGTGCTTGCGTGCATTCTTGATCGTCTCTGTGGCTGGGATTCTTCCCCTTTTTATCTCTCTTTTCTTCTTCTTTTCTCCAGTCTTATATGTATATCCTACAAACGCAATGGCAATAGCTCATAGAAGGCCGGGGCGTAGGTTCCGGTGTCTCTTTGGGAATGGGCCTATTGGTTCGTCTACTGCCACCTATCTAATCTAGTCAATAGGTGTGAAACATGGCGGGAAGGGGGAGACAGCCGGACATGTAGGAGGGGCTTTCATTATATCGCAAATACGTACTATATACGGAAATATATAGCACGCATTACCAGAGCCACACAACCCAGTCGCATGCATAACTAGACGCGAGGATGTGCTGCTCGCGCGCCGCCTCCGTACAGTCGGTAGCATAGATACGGTAACACGAACGACTTGCGAGCTGCACATCCTCGCATACTAAAGTTCTGCTTGTGATTGTATAATGTGACCCCGGAGTAAAACACCCCTGACATATTTTTTTTATCCTTCTTTCTAGTCTGCTCTCAAAACTACAGCATTCCCAACTAGAGCAGCATCTGTTTAGACAGGAAGTATGAGCTTCAGAGCACGCTTCTTGAACATGGCTGAGCTGTGCCTTGAATTTTATTCAGTTCAGTCTGCAGCTCACCTTCCTTGGCGACTACATTTCAGGCAGGACTGAGCACAACCCCGTTTGGAGATTGTTGGTTATAATGTGCATTTCAAATTTTTCTATGAATATCTGATATTGCCCTGCACTATAGGGCCTGGTAAGTTTCATTGATCTTCGTCAGCCTCACTGTATTAAATTAACCTAAAAAGATCTCTCATCTACCCACGTAGGATCGACATCGACCACTTTGGGGACCCCTGTTCTAGAGCGATGACATGGGAGATTCGAACTTTGATGCGTAGGAGCCAGCCAAGTTTCCTGTTCGCCAAACTATTAACTTGAACAATAAAGAAGTCTATGGCAAGTTCGATTGCGCAGCGGAATTAAGCCATCGAGTCGTAACTTGTCCGAAACTTCAGAAAAAACTTTGGCTTTGCCAATCTGAATCGTGGTGTGGGTACTAGAAGCAATCCGATTAGGTTGAACCTGTTGAAAACTCCGTGTTACAGGCAGAATTGAGTTTCGGGAAGTCTCAAGGCTAACCGATTAAGGGTCAATGCCTGAAGCCAGCGCAACTACCTGAGGTTTCGATCAAGTCAATCCCCGAGCGCTTATTTCAGTGCCCAATCGAACATATGCCCTCAAATGTGTACCACTTTGCAGTAGCATGAATTTCACTTTCTTTCCACGTACAGCTTTATTTGTTCCAAGTTCAGATGAGCAAATCAAGTAGATCAACAAAGACAAAGAGTACTAGAACCCCCCTCGTGGCGAAGATCATCACCCGCGGTGGGGACAAATTCAACTCCGTCATTTTTCATGGCCAGCTAATTCTTGTTCATCGGCATTTTTCACATGTCAGTCAACCCACCTGACTGCGTGCAAAAACTTTTGTTGTGACTTAACTCCTTCTGCCTCATTTTTGGGTGGACAGACAACAAAATTCGACGCCGTCATTTTCTGTGGCCAGCTTACTCTAGAGTTTTGGAATTTTTCACATTTAGGTGAACCCACCTGACTCCCTGTAAAAATTATGAACATCGCTCAACTCCTTCTTCCTCTCTTAGAGTGGAGAGACAAATATGTATACCTGTTTATATACTTGAACCTTCAGCGAAAACCTTATCACCTCTCCATCGCTTCGATTGCGAATGATGAAAATACTCGTCAGAGCAGAATAGCTACGAAGCAATACAAGAGTTTCCATATATATATATAGAGTACTTATTATGTTCCATGACTTTAGGACGATGCAGGATTCCGTGCTAAATAAATAAATATATATATGCTAATGTTTCTAGCACAAGAGACCTAACTTGGGAACATTGTATGTGTGTGTGTGTGTTTTTTTTAATGAAAAAAGGACATTCTGGCATTAATCGCACTGCTGCCATTTTGTTTTTATAACAAATGTGAAAGCACCGCATTTCCGCCATCATTGTATTTTAGTGCGATGTAAAAGCTGAGCAGTGAGCATGTCCTCCATTTTAAGTTTTACGATGACATAGACACAGTGCAATTGGACCATTTTATGTGTTTTACAAGATGAAAGAAAAAGACCGGTGCATATCCGTTATTCTTTTTTTTTTTCTTCAAATATGACGCATGACTAACGCATTTCATCAATTTTACACTTTAACAAGACGTAACAGTGAAAAGTTCTAATTTCCACATACCGGTTAGCGACGGTATTCTCATAATTACAACTTCTGTCGCGAACACCATTAATGTCTGCACCAAGCTAAGTATTTTTATTGCTTATCATGTTCAAGCAGCAGTTGAGATTGAAGAAACAGTTATAGGTTCTAACAAGATAATGCCCTCAACAACACAATCGTTCGACTTACTCACCAAACCAAAAATCATCCTTTGGGCATCAAAAATATTATATGAACTCACAAGAGGTACAACCGCACACTTGGCGATACAAATACTGTATGAACTCACATAACATAGCAATCGTACCTTTGGCAATACAATACTTAAATGTTGCATGAGTTCGTAAGATGTAACAACTGTGCCCCCTTGGCAATACAAGAAAAAGAAGAAAAATTCGGTTATTTCTCTCCTTTGAGAGGGTTTCAGACTTTAATATATTACATCTGATTAGCTTCGTACTATTATATCTGGTATAAGATAAACCTTGCGGCGCCGTACGTCGCAGTGTATAGCAAAAAGCTCGACGCGATCGTTCACTAAAAAAAAATAAATTACCTACTTTACGTATACAAATATTCTATGAACTCACACTACGTAACGTTCGTACTCTTGGCAACACAAATATTTATGCACTTACAAGACGTAACAAATGGTATTCTTGGCAACAGAGATATCATAGTCTCTCAGAATGCACAACCTTCATGCCCTTGGTAACACCACTTAGGTTTTTTTTTTCTGGAGCTCGTCAAATATTCATTAAATATTTATAACCACTAAGTGGGCCTACAGAGCAGATGGAGTACGTACAAAAGCATAAATTTCAAGGCTATCGTTTCCTTTTACGCTGCGCCATTAAAATTCTTCCCTTCGTAATTAATGCCTCAAGCCTTCCATCTTATAGCTGTAGATGTTTGGCCAGGCAGTTCTCATCTGCATTTACTTCACTAATGTGCCCAATTCTTTCCTTAAGAACGTCCATTTTCTTAAACCACTTGAATAATTTCATCGTATGGCTTTTTGTACCAGCAATAGTCCCGTGCCAATTTAAATTCTCTCGAATACATGAAAGCCAATACACGCTGCGTGTTAGAGCCCATAATTTACATATGAAATGTCATAAGCGCGCCAAAGGCTTGGCGAAAAAAAGAACGACTGATTAGTTAAGTCTGCTTTTGGCGCTGAAAACCTTGAAGCCGCACCAGAAACCTCGAGGGCCTGCAGCGTGTCCTAAGTATCGCTTTTAATCACTTCAGCTCGAGTAGAGTAGTTTTCTTTTGCGTTTCTGCCCTAACAGAAATCTGGGCTGCTTCAAAAGCTAAGACTATAATTCCGCTTCTAGGGCGGCCGAATACTTTGTTTGGGCAGAAGATTATAGGTAGAAAATAACTGCTGCAACGAAACCCCGTTTTTTCAAACTTCTTTGTCGTTTTCCTGTGTAGATTAAGGGCGAATTCAATTGGATCGTCAAAGTCGATCTAAGCCAAACCCATTCGACTTAATTTCTCCGGAAATACAGACAGGAATTAACATTGGCTTCGTCACGTTGAATCGCTTTGCAGGTGTTTGCAGCAACACAGTCATGTCGTGCTAATTGAGTTTTCCATTAAACGGAGTAAGATTGAGTTCATGGAAATCTCACAGATAATCAGTGAAGGGTCAACACCAGAAACTGAAATCAACAGGTCGCAGGCGGGACATCTGTGCGAAGTTCCAGGCAAGTTAAGCCTTAAAAGCTTAATTTCGCTGTCCAATCGAACGTGCCCATTATAATTTGATGGTTGCGTTGTTAGTATTTATTTTTCATACAGACAATACTTTTTATTTCTCACTACGGCCAAATTACGTGCTAACTAAAAGTAACGAAACTGTTACGGCGGCCGTTTGTAGCAGGCGTGCCCTTGGCGTTCAGTTTAGTACCTCGCATACAAATTAATTAGCCATTTATTTAACGGTTTATGGGCTTTCCTCGAAGAAATGACATTACACTGATCACTATATCTATGAAAAAAAGGGTTAACCGCACCTCCCGCCATTCATTACTCGTTAAAACCTGGTTTCATCTCCCATTCATCTTGTTTTTGATCGCCTAGAAGGAAAGTGAGTTCAGTACCGTCCTCCCTGCTAATCACAGACTCAACCCTATCTCTGTGGAAATTCTTCTCTCGCAAAAGAATGTTATTATAGATTCATAATAACTGCTTCTTAGTGGTGAAAATGATTGATACACATTTCACGCTTCAAAAGGTAAGCAATTGAGCTGTTGCGGAAGATCACTCCCTCAGCGGTGAACAGACATTGAAGCGTGGACATACAGGCCACACCGTCGCCTGTACAGCACCGCTCTAGCTTCACTGTACAATAGGCTGTAAAAAAAATTTGGCAGTTGGTTCGGTTACAAAGATTTTCCGAGGATTAAACAACTCGCTGGTGCCGATAAAAACAAGTGACTCCTGATGGGGCTACCTTGGGTCGAATTTCGAATTTTTCGTAAACGTGAGGGCTACGCAACTCTGTAGCTGGGCACGACTGCTGTATATAACGGCTAGGATTTGTACTTTTGATATTGAATTTAGCAATTTAGTACGTGTCCTCTACAGATTTCTTTGGGATTTTTTGTGAAGGTTGTAACCATCGGAAATATAATAAAGTCCGATTTGTATTTATTTGTTTATTTATTTATTTATTTACTAATTTATTTGTCCATTTTCTGCCACGCTTTAATAAAATAGATAGGTGGAAATTAGCCCAGGCTGGAGGCTGTACATGCATGGTCATCAGACCTGTCAAGATTCATTGAACACTGATTGGTTGAAAATAGGCATGGTTGCATATGATGGCAAGCGTAGCTCAATCAACGACAGTTGAAATTGAAACAGTGAAGATATCGAAAGCTTAGGCTGATTTGTACGAGTATTACCTCCTCCATGTATTGCATCTATGGCAAAGTATAGGGCGACCTTATAATTATGTCTGAATGCCCTTCTTCCATTGCCGAAGTTGAAATCGCGCAGCACTGAAGATATCTGAAGCTTCCATGAGCACTCTCATGCATCTTGATTCTTAGTTTTTACCCGCAGATAATTTCGTTGCATCAGTTAATATTCCTACTTTAATTCCATTGTCGATGAAACAACTTTTGTTAAGCAAAACCATTGGACCTACCTATAAGATATATCACCGTATCTGTGATACTAAATCGACAATCGAAACTATTACTTTGAGCATTGCCGAGCGGCCTGCAAAAAAATGAATTTTCCCAGGTCAGAGAGGGAGAAAAAAAAAAAGTTTCGATGTTCAGCAGTTGTGGAGCCGTCAGTGCTCATCGCCATGTATTTTTAGGTTAGCAGTTGTATGATCAATAATGAAGGTCATCACAAATTCTTCTCTGTCATTTTTCACACCGCGGGCCCTCTAGTACTGATCATAA
>LQNS02000011.1:0-10969 GCA_001587735.2 Parhyale hawaiensis
TATAGTTCCTAATTTCAAAACTATTTGCCATAAATCGAGAGAGGAGAGCGAGACTATTTCGTTTTCCCCATTAGAAGCACTAAATTCTCTCCCTTGGTGGGTTCCATTTTGCCTATACACTACTATCATGGCTATGGTCGTACTCTAGCTATGAATACATATACATAGATGTTCGCGGCATGCCATGGTTCGGCCGCAATTATCCAAAAAGGGTTCCTAAAGAAGCACAAATTAGCAGTTCCGACCGCTGTGTTCCCTCAGATTGTCTTGCGATTGGACGAGGCAGGTGCGACGCTCGCTGACGTCACCCCGTCCCTTTGGGCCTGCGCCGCTCTAGGGCAGCATCGCTTGCCGGTTATCCGACTTGCTTAACTGCGCAGAAGCTGTATGCTGGATTTTGGTAGTAATTTAGGCCTGTCGTAACATACGTTCTGACAAAGTATTTCACGGGCACTGGGCAGTAGACAACTATTTCATCTAGCTCACTGTCTTTCTCTGAAAGTGCATATTTCGCTTTAATTCAGAGGCCGAAATTTGAGCACTTCAGTGAAGGAGAGAGTTGAGTATGGACGACGGTATTACGAATACGGAGCACTAACATTGCATATAAGCTGACTGGAGGGTCATTCAAGTGTATTGCAATGGTTTAAACGAAGACGTGCTATTAATGGAGAGATGAAGCGTCTATGGGGCACAGTAACAAGAAAGTTTAAGCAGAAGGGTTAAATAAGGAAACTAAGATTTGCTAATAAGCGTGAGGGAGAAAATGTGGAAACGGCAAGTGAAAGAAGAAAGTAAACATATCGATTACTACGTGAGTTTTTTCACGCACGGGTCCACTAGTACTGTCATATTTTGCTACGAGTGTTATTTATCCCACAGTATGTATTCCTACGGAGGAAAAGCCTTAGCACTGAGACACCGCAGCCTGACGTAGATTGGATTATGCCAGAAGGTTTGAGGTAGTGGCAGAAAGCTCGCTAATTCAGGAACAACGTACGAGAATTTTGCTACACGACAACCCCCTTGCATACGGATGGCATCGTTATTTTGCCCATAGGTCAACTTCTCTTCGAATTTTACTGTAAGTTTTTTAACCCGTATCAATGACAGCTTCGACTTTGGATGATATCTACTTGATATTCCATCTAGATCCAGCTTTGTTCTTAAGCTGATCTTATCACTCCGAACATCTATTATAAGATGTAATTGATCCTTTAGTGTATTATGAAAGACGTTCGGCGTGATGTAAGCGACGCCACTGAATTGCAAGCAAACCTTTGCATTAACGATTTCCTTAACTACTTGGTCACTTAACAAAAGGTGCTTCTTTGAACAGTGCACTCTTAGCTAGAGACATTTTCGAATTTTACTTCATTGAAATTAATTTAAATTCACCATCAAAGAAACTTCTAGGTATATTCCAGTGGGTAATTTTTTTTTGCAGGGGAGATTATCATAATGTTTTTGTTTCTCATATTATCTATTCATCAGTACAAGACAAATTTTGTCGTGGATATACGAATGCATAATTAATGTAACATTAACTTATGCAAATCTCACGAACACACGCGCTTTGACGGATAGGTTGTTCGTCCGTTCGACATGACTTTTGCTGGGCCTTTTCAACATCGATGAGCACTTCAGCATGGTTTCGAGTGGCAGCTTTGGAATTTCTTAGAGCTGTTGTATACATGGCCGCTGGCAAGAAATTGATACCTTCATGCGCTTAACAAAGTTGTGGCACACTCTACTGCCGTGCCGCCTGTATCTTACGTTGTTCCGTTCACCATAAAGTGCGTCACCGGGAGACAGCGCTTCAGTGGTCGGTTCCGATCGATACCTTAAACCCTTCCGATTGCTCGAGCTCGGGCTTAGTTTCTCAATTATCACACAACTGCTCTTCCGTTGAAGTAACCGGCAAGTTTCAGGTGCATGAGTCGGTTGCCAGTTAAAAACATTATCAAACGACGCTAAGCATCAAGACTTTGAGTAAACTTAACAATATCGTTAATTCATGCGCATAGTTTATCGCTGCTTGCCAACGTACCTGTGGGGTGTCAATATGCTTGTGGTGAGCCCTACTATGACATAAAACTCATAATTTTATTTCAACCGTGAGAAATATCGCAAATTTTTGGGTAATGTAATATTCATTGCCTTGTAGTGATTTAGTTGAATTATTTCCAGCGTGTTTAGCAAATTACGGTATCAAACCCCTAGACGCAAGTGCGTAACTTATGCGCTCAAGCTTCATAGATCGACCAATTTGCGTTTGGTTTGTTAGAATGCAGAGCTAAAATCTTTAGGGTGTCTTCGTTGTTGCTCCTTCTTTTGGAGGCGCATGCGTTGACAAATGTAAAGAATAAACACCCTCGTTTCCATTTTACTGAGTAAGACTAAATTCAAGGAAGTCTCACATTTTACGGAGTAAGACTAAATTCAAGGAAGTCTCACATTTTACGGAGTAAGACTAAATTCAAAGAAGTCTCACATTTTACGGAGTAAGACTAAATTCAAGGAAGTCTCACATTTTACGGAGTAAGACTAAATTCAAGGAAGTCTCACATTTTACGGAGTAAGACTAAATTCAAGGAAGTCTCACATTTTNAAAATATTCTAATAGCTTCGCTGTACGGGGAGCAAGATTGTTTAACAAAATGCCTCGGCATATTCGAAACGCCACTGATATCAAAACTGTAGAGTTCAAAAATTTGCTGGATTCGCATTTTAGAAGAATACCAGATAGACCAGCGGTCAGCGGTTACGTGCACTGTGGAGATAATTCGCTGCTGGCTCTCTCTTTGGTCGCAAACTGCGGCACCACAGAAGACACCCAGCGGAGTGACTCCAGACACGTGGGGTGACGTGAGCAACGTCACCCGGACTTCTTCCGAAGACTCTTAAGGTAACTCAAGGTAACTGCAGCACCAACACCCTCGACGCTAAGCATCAAGACTTTAAGTAAGCTGAACAATATCGTTAATTCATGCGCATAGTTTATTGCTGCTTGCCAACGTACTTGTGGGGTGTCAATATGCTTGTGGTGAACCCTAGTATGACATAGAAAACTCGTAATTTTATTTCAACCGTGAGAAATATCGCAAATTTTTGGGTAATGTGATATTCATTACCTTGTCGTGATTTAGTTGAATTATTTCCAGCGTGTTTAGCAAATTACGGTATCAAACCCCTAGACGCAAGTGCGTAACTTATGCGCTCAAGCTTCATAGATCGACCAATTTGCGTTTGGCTTGTTAGAATGCAGAGCTAAAATCTTTAGGGTGTCTTCGTTGTTGCTCCTTCTTTTGGAGGTGCATTCGTCGACAAATGTAAAGAATAAACACCCTCGTTACTCTCAAGGGATTTTTGAACATGGCAGTTGCTCTAAGTGCCTTTTTAGTTCAAGTAAGATCTGTGCTACTAACCCAAATCCAGTGCAATGAGGTGAAGCGATTTTTTTGGGTGTCTGGATCGTAAGGACACCAAAACGAAAAAGATGTCATCCTTGTTTGACAGCCGAGCAGCACTCTCGAGCAGTTGGGATGAAGGCTGGCATGGGCTAGTCTGAGGTTGCCTCAGGTTGCTCACAACCAGCAATTTCAAATTTGGCATGGCTTAACGTAGAAACTGGCAATGTTGATGACCAATCCAGGTCTCAACGACTGAGGTTTACAAAACCGCCAGTTTCTTCGTAATTCCCTGCCAAGTTTGAAATTGGTGGTGGCGAGCGGACAGACTGCCTGGCCAACATCAGACTGGGTCATGTCCGCCTGCATCCCGAGTGCTCGAGGGCGCCGCTCAGCTGTCAAACGGGGCACATTCCTGGCTTAGGGGCACGTTCGACTGGGTCGTCAAAGTCGATTTAAGCCAAGTCCACTTGACTTGGCAAATGCTGAAATGCAGCCAGCAGCGTTAACTTCGTCATAATAAATCGCGTTGCAGGTGCTAGAAGCAGCTCGCTTACGGTGGGCCGACTGAAATTTCCATTTTACGGAAAAGACTAAATTCAAGGAAGTCTCACATTTTGCGGAGTAAGACTAAATTCAAGGAAGTCTCACATTTTACGGAGTAAGACTAAATTCAAGGAAGTCTCACATTTTACGGAGTAAGACTAAATTCAAGGAAGTCTCACATTTTACGGAGTAAGACTAAATTCAAGGAAGTCTCACTTTTTCAGAGTAAGACTAAATTCAAGGAAGTCTCATATTTTGCAGAGTAAGACTAAATTCAAGGAAGTCTCACATTTTACAGAGTAAGACTAAATTCAAGGAAGTCTCACATTTTACGGAGTAAGACTAAATTCAAGGAAGTCACACATTTTACAGAGTAAGACTAAATTCAAGCAAGTCTCACATTTTACAGAGTAAGACTAAATTCAAGGAAGTCTCACATTTTACAGAGTAAGACTAAATTCAAGGAAGTCTCACATTTTACAGAGTAAGACTAAATTCAAGGAAGTCTCACATTTTACAGAGTAAGACCAAATTCAAGGAAGTCTCACATTTTACAGAGTAAGACTAAATTCAAGGAAGTCTGACATTTTACGGAGTAAGATTAAATTCAAGGAAGTCTCACATTTTACGAAGTAAGATTAAATTCAAGGAAGTCTCACATTTTACGGAGTAAGACTAAATTCAAGGAAGTCACACATTTTACAGAGTAAGACTAAATTCAAGCAAGTCTCACATTTTTCGGAGTAAGATTAAATTCAACGAAGTCTCACATTTTACGGAGTAAGACTAAATGCAAGGAAGTCTCACATTTTACGGAGTAAGACTAAATTCAAGGAAGTCTCACATTTTACAGAGTAAGAATAAATTCAAGGAAGTCTCACATGTTACGGAGTAAGACTAAATTCAAGGAAGTCTCACATTTTACGGAGTAAGACTAAATTCAAGGAAGTCTCACATTTTACGGAGTAAGACTAAATTCAAGGAAGTTTCACAGGTAACCGATTAAGAGTCAACGGCTGAAACTTGATTCAACAAGTTAAAGCCAGGGCACCTGTCTAAAGATGCGGGCAAGTGAAGCTTCACAGGCATAATTTCACTGTCTAATCGAACGCACCCTTGCTGTAGTTGTGATCCTGAGACGTGACAAATTTACCAGACTTTTTACTATTCTGCGATGCAAATAATCATACTGGGAATTAGTTCTACGAGGCCAAGTCACAGTTCTTTGCTCTATATCTACGATGCAAATTATCATGCTATGAAGAGTTTCTGAGTCGCCTCTGCGCCGCGCTTTGAATCGTTTCCCTGTAAACAGATTCATTGTGCATACTAAAGCTGATCATAAACTGAGGAATAGCTAAGAAATGTGTTCAGCATGTGCACTGTACAGCTGGTCAGTGGTGAGACTGCGGCAACACCTGTCGGTTTGTTTCAAATTCATCTCTGTGTGGTAGGGTTGTGTGTGAAGCACAACTGAAAACGAAGTGTGCAGTGATTCAGTGTATATAGTGCGCATTCATATCGACTGATTATTTTTTGTGCCAGTCGTCACAGCTCGCAGTTTTGATTCTACGTCATTGGTGAAACAATAAAGTGACTTGACGCCAAACGGTTTTACTGCCTTTAATATTTCTAATAGTTAATAGATTCAGTTAATAAAAAACTTTGAATTGCGCGTGATATCAGTTCAGTTGCAACGTTTTGTGATGCCATATGTTCCTAAATAAGCTGGTAACTTTTTGGGTATCATTTCTGGCGAGCTTTGCACATGATAATCCTTATGAGTCTAGGATTGAACGATTAAGAGTAGCTTATGTTTGCTAGAGCTTCTGTTGGCGAAATGTTTCGTAATATATGATCAATATGTTATTGAAACTTCATTGCTACCATTGATCCATTGAGACATTTGGTTTTTAAAACTTTGGAGAGGCCATTTCATTTGAAGTTTCAGTGCTTTAAATAGAAATATCAAAATGCCTGCATCTTTCTAAAAAATGGAATAAGCTAGTCCAACCTTCTCCAGTCGCAATGCAATTTTTACATTTATTTGAACGGAGTAAGCAAAATGATTCGCTTATTATGTGTTGTAGGGGCAGTGGATAATCTCAGTGTTCTACGTGAAGAAATCTTAAATTTTACACTCTCGGTGCACCTTCGAAACAGTTAACATACTATATTTGGGGCATTTCGTACCGAAATAGTGAAATTTAACGGAACAATTTGACACATATATTACCTCATTCAGTGTTATACCATTTTAGAATGTCCATATAATATATAAATTTTTCATATAATCAGCTTCTAGCGGCACACCTAGCCATGGTTCCCCCGGCACCAGCTCACCGAGGTATTCTGCTCGGTGACCACTGGCAAAACATAATTATGAACATTACAGCCAATAGCTCGGCCCCATCCTCTGCTGTACCGAGAGTCTCAATTGTAATGCCAGAAGCAAACCGGCGAAACGAGATATTTTGCCAATTTAAATCGGTGACATGATATTATCGTTCTAAGATGCGCTATTATTATTCCCAATTACTACGTGGCGTCATAACGGCGTGTTTGCTTCTGACTTGTGGGCTTCCTCTCACTTCTACTTCATTTACAGGATTTTTGGAACTTACTGTTGAACATTAAAAGCCGGACAGATATTCGCCTGCCTAAGATATTTCGGAATTTCTTTCTTTTGTTATCATATCCGAGGTAGAAAAGTAATTGTTTATTCCGCCTAAATTTGCTCGCTTTTGGAACTTTGTGCCGGAAGAATCGCTATGGATCAGAAATGGAAAACCAATATTTAGTTAATGGCTTTCGAAAGCCTTTGATTCGATGCAGGGCACTGAATTGAAGCTCGGTATATGTAGAATTGAGGGGTTAAGCAACTTGAGGCTCAATGAACGGCTATACAACATGCAAGGTAAGTTATCTGAAGTGCTGTACATGTGCAACAATATATACTGCATCATTGCCCCAATGCACAGAATGATCGCTAATAACTGCTAATGCAATATAATCTTAACACTGAAATACAAAATATATGCAAGTGCATTTTATCTCGCTCTACTGTTTGCTTCTACAATTTTACAATTTTCATTAAAATACAGTACTGCGATTAAGTTCTCCATGAATGCCCTAGGCGTGTTACAGTCACAACCTAGTACGCCTTCCTGCAATATGAAAAACACTGAAGGAAACCTGATTTGGAGTCACTTTACGTAAGTGGTTTCTGAACGCCGTAAAAGTCACACCCACACTACGCCTGGTTCCTGTTATATGTGAAATCGTTATAAGCCAATTCGCTCTTAGGCGAGTAGACAACTACGACCACTGATTCTCTTTATGTGAGAAAATTGTCTCTTATGCGACTTGCGCGCGTGTGGCAACGTCGCAATACAGTATCGTGTTTGCTTGTTGCCTACGCCAAGGAGGTTGTGTTTTCGTCAAGTTTGTTTGTCTGTCTGATCATCTGTCTCCTTGCCTATCTGTTTCTCTGTCTGTCACCAATAAAGCTCAAAAAGTTATGAATGGGTCTTCACGATATTCACAGGGATTGTTAGGTATGTTAGAAGAAACAGATGCTTTGGTGAAGATCCGTTTATCCATTTGTTTATTTGTCTGCGTCTTGTTAATGCTATAACTAAAACAATTATGATTGAATTTTTATGAAACTTGAGTGATACGAAAGGCAAATTACGAAGACTAAATGACCATATTTTCGTGACGATCTGTCAATTCGTTTGTCTCTTTGTCTCTGTGTTTGATTTTTTGTTTGTTGGCAAGATAACTCAAAAAGGCATGAACGAATCGTTATGTAATTTACAGAAATTGTTAGTAACGGTAAAAGACATAAATGATTAAATTTCAGTGATGATCTGTAGGTCTGTTTATGTGTCTGACCATATATCGCAACAGTACTTGACTCTTAGGTCCAAAAGTGGCGGCCTCTGACGCTGGCGGACAAAATAGGAGAAATGGGATTTTCTCAAGAGCTATTCTGAACAAGTCCAAACGCAGGCAAGCGCCCAAGTGCGTCCCCGCCGTATCCAAGATACCTTTCCCGCAAGAAAAATGTTGGGTACCTTGGAATGAAAATCTCATTTTTACGTTGCCGACGTTTGGCCGCAAGCGTCAGACCAAAGAGCTCAAGTACTGTTGCGGTTTATGGTCAGATTAATATTTATCAGAATGTCTGTTAGCAGCATAACTCGAAAAGTTAAGAAAAACGGATGTTAAGCAAAATCACAGAAACTGTTATTAATGTCTAAAGGCACATATGATCAAATTTTGGTGTTGATACGTAAGAAATCATAGCTTCAGCACCAACTTGAATTTTTTTACTGTTGCTTTGCTTGGCGGAGGTGTTCACTCTCAGAGGGATCTAGTTTATCGGGGTTTTCAAATAGATTGTCGCAATATACCACTACGGTGTGTTTTAACTGTAGTTTAGAGCAGCATTATTAAAAAAGCGCCAAAATTCCCATTTACGGGGGGTAGAGAAGGTAATAGAGCTAAACCAAATTGATACAACGTTGATAAATTCGTTGTATGCGAATTTGTTTTACACCAAGTATTTCTGGTCTGTAAACCTCCCTCATCAGGAAAAACAGGTGTACTTCCATGACACACCACACTCCATTGCACTATTGTACTACTACACACTACAATTTTCTCAACAACAACGTGACTTGAGAATCACTATTACAAACAAACTATAACACAGTCAGCTAGTTTACAAGAGTGTGAAAATGGCAAGCACAGTACTGGGATTCATCACCACAAATTTTGAATACAAGTCCAAGGACATCATCGTTCCCTTGTACAAGGCGTTAGTCCGGCCACGCTTAGAATTTACTGTCCAATTCTGGTCGCCTCATCTGTGTAAAGATATCGATAACATGGAAAGAGTCCAACGCAGAGCAACGAAACTGATACCTCAGCTGCGAAATAAACCGTATGAATGTCGCCTAAAAGAACTGGGCAACTGGGGGGCAACAAATATAAACATTCAAGTATTTGAATTGCTTCATCAACGTACCTACAACGGGGCTCTTTGAAAGAGATCTAACTGATCGCTTGCGAAACAACGGTCAAAAACTCAAGCATAAAGCTCGAAGAACGACCTTAAGTCAGCAGTTATATCCCTATTTCACAGTCAGCATTTGGAATAGACTTCCTTCCGATGTTGTTAGTGCGGAGTCAGTCAACGCGTTTAAAAATCGTCTTGACATCCATTGGGAGAGACATCCTCCACAGCTAAGAACTCCTCCTCCAGGAGTCGCAAACTCTCAATGGTTAAAGCTTACAAGGCCACCTTAATCCGTCTTCTTCTCTCTTCCGCTCCAACTACACAGTTTGATGTCTCTCAGCTCCGCATATGTCAGCGGCTCTTGAACGTGCTTGCGTGCATTCAAGATCATCTCTGTGGGAGGGACTCTTCCCCCCCCCCATTTTTTCTCTTTTCTCCAGTCCTCAATATCCTAGTAACATAATGGCAATAGCTCATAGAGGGCCGGGGCGTAAGTTCCGGTGCCTTTTTGGAAATGAGCCTATTGGGCCGCCTATATATATAATCTAATCTAATTGCACTATTGCACTAGTACACGCTACACTTGCACTACTACACACTACACTTGCACTAATACTCTACCACGCACTACATTTGCACTAATACACTACTACGCAGTGCGCTCTACACTTGCACTAATACACTACTACGCACTACCCTTGCACTAATACACTACTACAAACAACACTTGCACTAATACACTACTACGCACTACACTTGCAATAATACACTACTACACACTACATTGGTTTTTGCACTGATACACTGCTACGCAGTACGCTCTAGACTTGCACAAATACAGTACTACACAGTATATGGATGTGTCGTAAAATAGCGTTTTCATCACACACCCAAGGATCCTGAGTGCCTCTTCCGCAGGGACGTTGCAGCTTGCCGCAGTTCCTGCTGACAAGGTTCGTTTTGCAAAGTTAGGTAGGCTCTCCATACTTCACCTTCTGTTTCGTGCAGGTAGGCTGCCGATCGAGTTGGCCGACCTATTCCCGCTAGACTTCTACCTTCTTGTATTTCGTTTCATTCCCCTGCGCGAAAGCGTTCAGCCGTGCGTAGGGGTTGGCAATGCACAACTTGCGCCTTTTTCCTGTCAGTAGCGCACTGACCACTCTGATACCTCTAGGCAGAGAAGCCAAGACAAAAATAAAAAATATTATTGATAATTTAAAACGCGTCTTAATCGCACGAGCCTGTGTTAAACCACAGGCATAGTTCGGTGCGATATAGACATTGTGTCATTGATGCGCTAGTAAAATTCTGTACTACTACTACTACCACCACTACTACTACTACTACTACTACTACTACTACTACTACTACTACTACTACTACTACTACTAGCGCTTTATAAAATATAGATTGTGTTAGATAATAGCGTCATCTCATGCCCGTGTACCAATAATATATCAATGGAACCACGTAACAAAGTGTTTTAGTTCAGAATTGTGTTAAACCTTTAGCTATACACCGTATATAGGTTTTGCCGTACGGTAATGATTCATTACTTGAGGCGTGTTGCAATCAGACGCTAGTGTCACCCTGACAGTGTTACCAGTGAAGCAGTGAATGCGACGAGCGATCTCAGCGCCCCAAAAAAGTGTTGCGGAATTTTGGGCAAGCTTGAACATATCCATTTTGGCGTAGCCTTACTTTGACTGTATTTTAGGGTAAAGCTAGAATTCAGCAATATATGGCAGTCTTATTAGTACCTCTCGGTGGTGAAGTGACAACGGTTCGGCATCGCATCAACGGAGGCCCGGGTTCGATTCCCCGGGACGGCACGCTACGGATTTACACTGCGTGGAACACTCCAGCACCGAGAGGCCAGGCGATGCACGATGAGGGATCCTAAATTGACTCTCAGCACGGACTGCTTCTTCTGCTCTTCACACTACTGGATCTTCAAAATTCTAGAATTAAGGCAAAAAGAAAACCT
>LQNS02000014.1:81950-103317 GCA_001587735.2 Parhyale hawaiensis
GACGGAGCTCTGAGCTGCCCCGGGAAGCGGGTCAGCCCTTTTATAGCTGAAGGCTTGACAGACAAGGTGTGACAGGAAGTAGTCACCTGATCACGGAATGGTGAACGGACGGCGTCACACCAGTGCGAATTCTTTGCTGACAGAATAAATTCGCTATTATTTTCAGTGATGAATTGAAACTACTACGAAAGGTTAGGCGAGACGTAAGGTAAGTTAGAGGCACTACCACAGGTTAAACTGTGGAAAGTGAAAAATTTACCAACCGTAGAATAGCCACGGGTCGAGTAGAGGACAGATAGCTAAATAGGAGGACAACTATCCCCATAGGAACTTAACTGCTCCTAGGAGAACAATTACTCCTAGTAGGACAACTACCTCTGGGATGTTTTAACTACCTCCAGGAGGACAACTACCTACTGGGAGGGCAACTACCGATTTGCACTAATAAACATTATAAAATTAAATGTATAACTAACCACATTGAAATCCAGTAACAAGCATACCGGTACCAGGAATTTTCCAAACACTTAAATTAAGTTATTAAACCGTGAATTTTCTAACGGGTCCAGCTAGTTATGGTATAGATTTGAGAATCTTATAAAAATAATGCCAGCGCGGAGTTTCTCTCTGGCGCCCCTGTTAAGTATAGAACCACGAACAGCACCGCATTTGGAAGTCAAAATCATGAACGCTGGGGCAATTTACAGAACTTTAGGTGTAGTGATAATTTTTGTGTTTCTATTTAAGGATCATCTCTCATTAACTCGGTATAATATCAGGATATCGTGATTGATTGAAAACCAAATGTGAAGAGAAATTTGGCCACAATATCGATTAAAGACAAGAAGAAACAAAATACTTATGGTGGCTATATCCACAAAAACGTTGAGCACAAGCACGAATATGTTTCCTCTCAGTAGCAACGCGCATGGGGACAACAAACAGCAAGACTGATAAAAGCGAGAGTAGAGCATAAAGTGCTTACTGGAAAAAAAATGAAGGAAGCAGTGTGGGCACGATGAAAGGACATTCCCAAGGCTTAGGTAGCTAAACTGAGGCAAGCTATAGCTCCCCATATCAGGCGGTAGACGCATCTAAGTCGCCGAACCCTATAGCCCCTGGTAGAATAAGCGAACGCACAATAAAACTTTACCTTGGCATCAAGGCTGCCGGCCCGGATGGCCTGCTTAGCATTGTCCTCCAGGTCAGTCTCGAGCGTGCGCCCCTTGTCGCCCTGGTGGAACATGGCTACCGGCACGTCGCTGGGGTACACCAAGTCCTCCAGTCCCGCAGTGTCTAGGTCACTGAGCAGGGCCAGCAGCTGTCAGCAGAGAGAGGAAGATGTAAATTAGATAATGAAGGAGCAAGAACGTTAATCTTGCATGAGTGTCCTGCCACATGAATAACACAGTGTTATCCGTTTACTGTCCACCCTGGAAGCCGGTTTTAGCTAACTTAAGACCTTATTGCGCAACGGGAAAAGTGGTGGTAGTATAAGATATCTTAAACCACCCTAACTTAAAACTAAGCAGTTTTAAGAGAGGAAAACGAAGGGATATATATATATATATATATATGTAGTATGTCAATAGACACGTGGAAACCACGCACGAAGATGCTCCAATACAGGATGGGTGCGCATGGGAACAGCAATTCGGGAAAGAAGATCGAGAACAGACGGAAGTGAGATCCGTAGCAGTATGAAATCGGAAGGAAGCAAAGTGGGCCCGAGTGACAAACATCACGAAGGCCTAGCTAGTGGAAAAGGTAACCAATAGAGTCCCCTTGGAGGTGCTGCTCCCATAACGTAGGATGTTCGAACTTTAACTAACCTAACTCTATAGCACCCACACCCCCTGAGGGGATGGACGGGCAAAGTTGGTAACCCGAGCAGAAAATCTTTAGGAACATACCAGTAAACATTGCGGCGCTACTACACGAGTGGGCAATGCTAAGAGGAACTGTACAGTAAGGTCGCACAGATCGGATAGCTCTATAGCATATACAGTAATTGATTTGAAAATAATTAGCTAGTCAGTGAATAAAATTTGTACGTTTTTGAGTGGCATAACTTCTAGAACTATTTTATAAGAGTTAGAAAAGCTTCAAAACCAGTCACTTAAATGCTAGGCCAACAATGTTGACAATTCAGGAGGCATAGTTCATTCAATAAACACAGCTCAGGCAGCAGCGTACATCCCACTCAGAAATTTTCGGGGAAGCAACGGTAATTATAAGTACCAATAGGTACCCAAACGACAAAATTTACCTATAATTATAGGTTCTGTATAGGCGGGAGACGTCCGCCTTTCTCGTTTATTACACGACTCCGCACTTGGTGGAACTTCGACGGCGCGTTGCCGAAAACATGACCAGCGTATTCGACAAAAACAAGCGAGCGTTGAGCTCCACGCACGGAGACTCGAACCTCCCTCATTACGTTCCCCGCCTGCTCAACTGTGAAGTCCATCACTTTACCTCTACGGTACCTCCGCTTCTACCTCAGTGAGGTTTAAGCTGCGTATAGAATGTGAGATCACTGGAGAAGTCCTTTGTTTGCTTCCACCCTACGAATAGGATCCGTTCTCTGGTGTACCATGTAACGCTTCGGGTAATGTTTCTATGAGTGCTTAACAATGTATATTATAATATTTTATGCACGGAATGTTTCCGTCTACTGCATAATTCTGCTTCTTTCTCCCTTACTTAATACGGCCGTGACGCTTTCATTAGTAAAAGATGGGATATTGTTGCTGGACTTAGAGAAGCATTAATACGAGAAGGAATAGAAATGAAATTTAAGCTGCCACTGCTCGAAGATCTTTGGTAGAAGATTCAATGCCAGACTTGGAACATTTTTCACACTTCGCGGTATGGGTTAAAGTGCATCATAACTAAAGATTAATGGTTTATGTAAGGGCTGTTTTGCCCTTACATTGTGCTAGGAGCATTCAGCCATACTGGCTCAGCACAAGACTAAGGAGCAATGAATAATACTAGGTCAGCTTAAATTGTCCCTGTGAATTTCGTTACATAGTAAACGGCAAAAGGTGTTATAAAGTTCACTCTGGCTAGCTGACACAAGTTATAAACATTGTAGGTAGATGTCTGCAATAGATAAATAGCTACATTAATAATCTGAATAAATAAACCTACAATGCTGCTTAATATAATTTCCAGAATCTATTTCGCTTGTAGTAAACGAAGGTTAACCTTGTCCTGCCCGGGCAGAGCTACACCACCACTAGGGCTCCCTTCCCAAGGAATACCTACACCCGGAGCAGGAACCCCAGAAGCAGAACGACACAGCCCGAGCAAAATGTGCTAATCCGGCAAATTCGAACTAATTGAGATCAAGAACTAGCTAAGAAAAGAAAGAAAATTTCCTAGAATTAATTCAGATATGGCAGACTTTTACGGAACAAATTCGAAGCTAATGAACAAAGTATTGAGACTGTTTCTTGTTAATAATAAATCCTACAGAAGTTAACATATTACGCACAAATTCACCGATTACCCCCACAACCTTTCAGCACAAAGATCAAATAAGAAGTGGCGCGTCTAACTGCTGCCACGTCGACGTGCTATGTCCATAATAGTATGGAACGCTAATGTAGTTGCGGTAACAGTTTACTTCTGCGGAATTTTCACACTGTTTTAGAAATACATAAGAAAAAATTTGGGTACCCTAGATACCTTCTCGGAAAGAAACAACACGAGGCAAATTTTTATTTTTGGGCAGGTGTGTTGTGTCAAAGGCTGGTATGCTTAGCAACAATATCGGCGAATACACGAATATAGTGACAGGCACCAGTTCTGGATAAGCTAGTTTTTCAAAGGCACGGACCCTTCAGCCAGGCTTCGTCGATGTCGGCCGATAGCTGCAGACGAAATAGCAACAGCGCTGCTGAAGTTAGAGCTTTTAAGGTGTGATCGAGGCGAGTGAACAGTGGTCCAGGCACTCGACCTAATGAACTTAGGCAGCTGTTCCGTATCCGGGAGTGCCAACTTTTTACTAAAGTTATTTAAAGTTGTTTATTCGCGCGGGTAAATGTCAGGAGAAATGCAGTCGAATGGTGAGGCCCTCATGTGATTTCACTGGATGGCCTCTTGAGGCGGCCTCTGGCAGTGGGGCCTCGGAGCATGTTCTCAACAGGGACATAAGTATTTGGCCAAAAAATTGTGACATTAGTACTTGGTGAAGTGACCTTTATTGGCAATAACAGCATGGAGACGATTGTTATAGCTGGAAATTAACTTTTCACATTCACTTGATGGTATTTATTTCCATTCTTCCATGCAGATAACTTTTAATTCAGTTAGGTTTTTAGGACACCGCTTGTGGACACCAGATTTAAAAAGACGCCACAAATTTTCTATTGGATTAAGGTCCGTTGATTGGCTAGGCCATGGAAAACATTTATTTTCTTCTTTTGAAACCATTCTTTCGTTAAATTCGCAGTATGCTTGGGGTCATTGTCTTGTTAGAAGGTCCACCTGCGCCGTCTGTAGAATTTTTTGGCGCTTGGAAGCATCTTCTTCTCTAATATCTCCCTGTGCATGAAACTATTCATCTTGCCATCAATGCTTTGAAGATCCCCAACACCATGGGCATTCCTGCCACAATATGTTTGGGCATCACGCTCCCAAGGGTCCCGAGTGCCTTCTCCGCAAGGGATGTAGCATCTGGCCGCAGTTCCTGCTGAGAAGGTTAGTTTTGTAAAGTTAGGTAGGTTCTCTATATTTCCTTTCTGTCCCGCGAGGTGGGCCGCCGATCGAGGGGACCAGACTTTTTCTGCGGGGCTCTTACCTTCGCCCGTGTGGAGGGCCACAGAAGGGACCGTCCGCACGGGCGCTTCTTTCTTCTGTCTTCTTCTCTTTTCGTCCTTCATCTCTTGCCACCTGAGCACAACGTTGTGGTTCCGGCTGTAAGCCGAGTAAATCATCTTAGATCGCTATTGATTGTCTAAGTTTCAGAAATAGCGGGACAATACCAATATAATAATAATAAACACCATGGGCAGTAAAGCAACCCCACACCTTGATGCTGCCCCCTCCATGCTTCACGGTGGAGATGGTGTTCTTGGGGTCATAGGCAGTACCACGTTTCCTCCATATATGCCGAGCTTCGTTTCGGCCAAAAAGTTCTTATTTAGTTTCGTCAGACCATATAACCCCTTCCCAAAACTCATTTCCTTTGTCCAGGTGGTCTTTGGCAAATGTTAAGCGGTTCTTGACATGTTTTGCTGTAAGAAGAGGAGTTTTGCAAGGAGTGTAAGAATGAGTGCCAGTACGGTTCAATTCCCTAACATTAGTTTTCTTGCTGACATGCAGTCCCTAAGACGCCAGTTCACTCTGAAGGTCAGCACGAGTTGTCATGGGGTCATTAATCTCCTTACGTAGCATGTAGCACCGAGGACGACCCATGATCTTACGCAGAGCTCCAGCTCTTGGCAGGTTGGAGACCGCCCTAGTCACTTGATGCTTGCGAACTATTGCTCCAACCGTTGAAAAAGGAACATTGACACGTTCGCTATTACTCTATAAGTTAATCCCTCACTAAAAAGTTGAATTATCCGTTTACGAGTAGCTTCAGGGATTTCTTTAACTTTGGGCATTGTAGTGAAAGTGTGCGCGGCGTCAACCAGGTCTAGAGAGGTTGTGATTGCGCCGGCTGTGGCTTGTTTACATTACACTTGTTTCGAGACATTTCGTGAACGTTCTAGAATAATTTCCACAACTAATTTATTCAAATTGTACTATTAAATATGAAAGATTCAATATTATATTTATTTTGGTCAAATACTTTTGTCCCTCATTACTTTTACTTAAGTTAAATTTTCTTGTTATAAGACCATATTTAACGGCTTTGTTTAAATATTCTATTATATATTTATGTTATATAAACTTCCTGTATTAATTATCTTAATGCAGTCCCTAAATTTCTTAATGCACATGAAAAATAGAGTTGTGCAAATACTTATGTTTAGGCACTGTATGTGAACCAGCTATACATTGACTGAAAAAAAAATAATACTTAATTGGCAGAAAGTCAGCGATAATCGCCTATCATTATGGGCTGTTAGGCATCATGAAATCGACCATTGCAATAATGAGGCGTTTTTAAGATATTTCAGGTTGCATGCCAATGAATAATATTTTAATCGTTCACCCGTCGATAATGGCCTATAAAATCTTGAGTAAGCCTATAATTACCGGTGCTGCCACCGAAAATTTCTGACTGGGATATGTCTCCCAGACAGCGGGCAAAATGTGCCGCCTACTGGGCAAAGCCCGTGTTTGCCGAGCAATGTCCGACCGTGTACTAGTGCATTAGAGCATATGCGTTGTTAGGTCCATTTCATGGGGCTTAAAGCTCCTGAAGCCTCCTAAACTAATCCGGAACCCGTGCGATTTTGGATGTTTTTATTTAAATATATATGTATAATGCAAATAGTGCCGACTTGCATATAACACAAACTAACAAGAAAAAGACCCTAACTGTAAAAGGATTGCAAGTTATACACGAATAGAATGAGTGTTTTTTTCCCAGCACAGCCAGATAATTTTCCATGAAGAAATGAACATTGAACAAACCCCTGGTGCTAAGTCCCCCTTGCATATCTTTCAACTTTGGCGACGGCCTTTACCCTCACCCTATCCCAGCCCAAGGGCAGAAGAATGTGTGACGCCTGTAAGGTTACAATGATTTCAAAATTAACAGGCAAAAATAGTTAGTGGGAGTGATGCATTCATTTTCAGACCTAATTTTTGCGAAGAAGATGGTCATTTTGGTAGGAAAGGCAGTATTTTCATTGCAAAAGAAAGAAAACGCGAAGAGACATTGAACAGTAACTTTGAGGGACTTGGCCGCGGGGTACAAATGCAACCTGTATTTTTGTCGTTGAAAGTAAGAATTTCTTATTGATCATGTTCCGTATATTTTGGCTATGAATTGGAGTTTGACGGGCGCAATTTGCCAAAAAATGTGTCCGTGAATAATATCTCAAATGGCAACTGCATTCTAATTGGGTATTGAAACATTTTCCCCTGCGGTATACAAAATTTATTTTAGTCAGCGTCTTACCACCTGTGTGGCGGTGCTCGACAACTGCCAAAGACACAGTGCCTTCCATTCTCTATGCTTCAAATTCTTTTCTTTACATAACGCAATTGTGTCAATGCAACAGCGACCTCCATACGCTATTATTATTTTTTTTTTTCAAGAATATTATTTCTCTCGATGCACTTTATTTCACAAGTTTTCAATATACAGTATTTGCGAGCAAGCTTCAGGTGCACCTCACGCCTTCTTCCCCACCGTTTGTGTGGTAGAGACTCGCAAGACCGAGGCAAGACATGGGCCGATGCTTTTATTTGAAGGACAAATGGCAAGTCCTATGCAGAATCCTATGCAGAGGCTAGGCTAACCCTACATAGTGTGGAGAAGTGGAGCTTACAGACATGTGTTGGCTACTTGTGTGCATTGTTTACCTGTAACTATCAGAATTACCATAGTCTTTAATAAGTCCTGGCAAGGAACCAATCGAAAGTTTATGGCGCCAATCGAAAGCGAGGAAAAGTAATCACTCGTAGTAACTATTGAACAATGGAAAGACATCCCGGCAGAGCTTCTTCCAATCCCACAATAAATAAAATAAGCAACTGCACTTGTGATCTAAATAAAAGACTCCGCTTTTGGTTAGCGATATTTTGCTCATATCCGAGTATAATTATGTTTTAGTAGTTTTTTTTTTACTAGATTTACTCATATCTTTTCATGTGACCTATTTTACTGAAACTTTAGCATTACATTGCGTTTCACGCACTTATAAATATTCAAGACTTTATAAAGGCCTAACCTGAACATACTTATCGACCCGGCTTAACTTCGAGTCAAACTCAATCCTCATTTAACCAACAGCATGGGACATCAAACTTATTTACTCGGCAATGCACTCTCATTCAATGGCCATTGTCCCAGCGCGGGGTTCATCGTATTCCATCACACTGCAAATGAATTTACGTTAATGGTCACTGTTGAACACAACGCAGGGTTCAATACGTTCCATGTTTCGAGTAATGGACGCTCATTCAGTTTAAAATCTACGAAGCACAAGATACAATTATTAATTTTTGAAGAATTCTCAAAGAGACGAACAGCGACAGCCGCAGCATATCATAAATCACTTTGCACTTAATGATAAATATCACGCATACGGAGGCCTTGTGCATGTGCTCCATGCCAAATATCTACGGGACTTGTAACCACCCATAGAAAGTTGAAGTACCTACTAACAACACAGCTAACTTTGTCGTGGATTTTCTATGAAATTGAGCTCATTTCATAATTTCACCAACATTCCTGCAAATGTTTTTGATTGAACTTTTACATTTCCAATTTCCATGGAGATCGTAGATGTAAGCAAGAATATGACGAGAACTATAAACAAGACAAACGGCTGCTTAATTTACAGTATTAGTAGCTTATTCTCATTGATCTATGCGTGATCTATTTCACAAGGATTAAATGAGCTAAACATGCTTACAGTACCCAAAAAAAATGTTTTGAGGAGTTCTCATAGGACAGTGTTGCATAGCGCCATTAAGACAATTGCATTTATGAGTAATATTTTGACAAGTCTATAAGTGGGTAGTGGGTACACAGTTGCGTTTGTAGGGATACAGAGACACATTTTTAAGTATGAACTTAGGACAAAAGCCTATCGTTTGAATCGAGCTCTTGATTTGGTGCCACACAGCTTAAAAAAAAAAAAACTCACCTCGTCGATGTCATCGCCTCTCATGGCCACGACTCCTTTTCCTTCCAAAATGTTCTCAACAATTTCCCTCTCATGATTTGCCACCTTATTGGGATCTTCTTTGAATGCCTGTGAAGTACAATACAGTTGCTGATAATATAATCCGTTGGAAATCTTTTCGTAACAAAATGTACATCAGTATCACTTGATATTCGTTGCTAGTACTAATGATTTTGTCGTGATGTTATTTTGCACTGGACCACGGTACGTGATCCTTGATTTGAAAAATGAGAAGAACGACGCGTCGTGAATCCTACGTGTTTATTACATCACCATTTAGCTTACTTAGCGCTCGAAATGTAGTTAGCATACATTATGTTGGAGTCGTGCTATTTTCGCCGTTGCTTCGTACAACCACGAACTGCAATGCAGATATTCTCAGATCAAAGCGTAAAACTGATCCCATATAAACGTATTTCAAGACCGGAAAAAATTTGACACGAGCAGAGTAAGCGTGGAGGAGAAATTTTGTTGCCCAAAAACAGGGGATCCTAACCGCGAGTGCTCGTATCCCTTGGAGTTCGAGATCTTAGATGAGATGAAGCTGAATACATGAATTTGTTCACAAGTACGACACAAATTTAATGTTTTATCATCATATGACTAGTCTTTTTTATATATGCTGCGGGAACATACTGAGAGTTTTCTAGAGCCACTGTCCTCCTAGAAGATGGTTGTAATGTGATGTCTCATACACTGGCTACGCCACAAGTTTCCAACGGAAACGGTGTACACTGCGTCCTTAAATTTCACTAGCAACTATCTCCATTACTCGTACGACCCCGTGTGCGTGACAATGCAATAATATCGCGCACTTCTACTTAAATTAGACAAGGGCGCAATTGAAATACATAAATCAAAAGACGAATTTTAAAATGCGCAGAATATATTAATATATATATGTATATATATACCGTTTTGTATTCAGAGACAAGCACAAACTCACACTGAGGACATCGTCCAAACGCGTCACCAGCACTCCAGGAGGGACCTTCACAAAATGGCCACGACGTAGGCTGGTCACGTCTACTTTCCTGAAGGTGTCCTCGTCCCACTGCTCTGGAGGACCGTGAATCTGGTGCAGAAGCCAAAGTTTCAGGGCCACCATAGCGTCGGATCGACTATTTACCACCTCTCCACGACTCACCGCTGGGGAGGGACACGAAGCAGACTTTCGGTTGCAGGTGAGGAACGCTTCAGTGCAGAGGCTCAATTCGTCCAGACTGCAACATGTGAAAAGTTACAGGGGGCGAATATTACACGTCAAACAGGGGGTTTGCCCGACAGACGGTACATTTTTCCGATGTCGTGTGAGCATTTGCAGCAGCCAAAGGATTGATCACTGTGCAAACGTTGACCCGTGAACTACATTTGAACATTATCCGGTAACATCTTGGCTGCGTTTGAACTTTTTAATTCAGATTTTGGTCACTTTGAAATGTGTCAAAAGTGAGTTAAACGAAAAAACAAAGAATAAATTTATTCTTGTGACAAGTCAAGGATGCCGGAATACACCCTTTTTCTCCATTGTAAAAGAACTTGATAAAGTAATTGAAAGGCTAGCACGAGAACTACAGTAACGCTTTATTTATACCTGCGGGTGTTACTGCATTAATCATATTCGGCCTCGAATTAGGACTTAGGCCAGGATGCTAGCTACCTTCCTAGATCTGATTTCTTTTACAAGCGGATTTTTCTTAACGGAATCGCGACAATTTTCATGAGTCCAGTACTCATAAAAGAAGCGTTTTAATATATTGCAAGGTGAGATAGTCCCTGAGTCTAATTAGTTTTTCATATCACTTGCTCAGTCATTAGCCAGGTGGCGTCCAGGACAGCCAGCCGGCAGCTGTATTGGGGCGTCGGCTGTCTCATCACTCAATGCCCGCTCCACAAAACGAACCCAACGGGGAGGTGGGCTGCGTCTACGGTGTCAAGTTCGATTGCGGTAGGAAAAAGGGCATGTTCCGGCGCTCTTGGCTTCTTTTCTACCTCTCACTTTCAGACTGATTGTTATTTTGAGGCCGAA
The DNA here is from genome assembly GCA_001587735.2 of Parhyale hawaiensis. NCBI lineage: Eukaryota > Metazoa > Arthropoda > Malacostraca > Amphipoda > Hyalidae > Parhyale > Parhyale hawaiensis. The sequence goes on from LQNS02000014.1 coordinate 92,802, forward strand.
AAGGGTAATATTGCTCAATGGCCGCAAAAAAATTACCTCGGTGCCGCAAAAACAAAGTTATAGCATAATTCGTCAATCGCTTTTTTCACATTCCGTGCCATATAAGAAAAGATAGGAGGTGATTGACGTGTGTTGATTGACCCCAGTGAAACACGCAAATCCCCGCTACACAGTCAGTCTGTGATCTATCAGACCTTGAGTCTGCAGAGTACACGTACGTTGCACTTGTCTATGGGTTTCTACTTTCCTACCTTTTTGCTATTTTGGCTCCATACCAAAAACCACAACGGCATCACAATTGGTCGGAAGAAGCATACTATTGAAGAAAAAACTCGAGCCCTCACTCTAATCGAGCTGGGAGTGCCGGTGAACAGCGTAGCTGTCGAACTGAATGTCAGTCGAATGTCCCTTTTCAAGCTTAAAAAATCAGTTGGCGCACTCCCTGCCGGGACCATACCGACACGCAATGTGGGAGGTGGGTACAGGAGCATGACAACACCTTGTCAGTCGTTGCTGTTGTCTTTCTCTTGCTCCTACATCCTAATTTGGATGTCGAGATGGTCCCGGCTGGGAGTGTGGCAGCTTAATTTTTTATCTTGAAGCGGGACACTCGGTTGATATTCAGTTCGATAGCTACGCGGTACAAGGCACTCCCTGCTCGATTAGGGGGAAGGCCCAAGTCTTTTCTTCTATGGTAAGCTCCTTCCTACCCATTTTGATGCCATGGTGGCTTTTGGTATGGTGCCAAAATAAAGGAAAAGGTAGGAAAGTAGAGGCCAATGGGCCAGCGCAACGTACGTGTACTCTGCTCTAGCTCTGATAGGATCACAGACTGACTGTAGCGGCGATTTGTGTGTGACGAGGGAGTGAATCAACACACGTCATACCACCCTCCTCTCATATGACGGGAAATGAGAAAACGAAGTTGTTGGCGAATTATACGATAACCTTGTTTCTGCGGCAAAAGGGTAAACTTTGTTTTTGCGGCTACTGTGGCATTTAGGGTGGAGAGCGACAGGAGTGATTTGAAGGCAGTGAATAACGGGTGCAGTAATGAGCCCATAGACTATGCTCCATCAGTAATTTGAATCCTCTCGGTGGAATGCAACTGAGTTTTTTATAAAGCACGACAACATGTTACCTGTCCTGTAGATAGCTAGCAAACCAATTTGAGCCAGAAGAAGGAAATACTCAGAGCTCGTAAGAGTAAGAGCGAAGGTTTGCTAGCAAGAAGATGAGGATGTTGAACTCCCAAATAAATTGATCGTGGCGAGAAGGGCTTCACGCCGGAGAGGGTCAAGTAGTTCGATGCCGAAGTTTTGTGGTAGACCAGGTTTAGAATTTTTAGAGCTGGACCAGAGGGACCAGCTACTTAGTTGGGTTGTATAACCCGAAGTCAGAGGAATCGGCGTATCCTGGACTAAACCTTGTAGAAGCTTTTCTCACCGTTAATCTTAGAGCTACCCGAACGTTGTACGGGACGAGAGTAGTTATAGAGAGTAAGGATTTAGAGACTGCTTGTGAGATTGTGAAGGATTTGCGAAGTTTAAGCTGTGGAACGTAGAGAATTTTTTGCTGGAGGAGAGCGTCGGGGATCTTAGGGTATCAGAAGTTTACATTGTAAAGAAGGCGGAAAAACGGTCATCTACCGTCTCTGAGCTATTTTGAGCTTAAATCGGGGAATTGTTGTCCTCATTTGAGTATCTCAAAGTCCCAGAAGATCGCCATGGTAAGATGTAGCTAATTACTGCCCGGATTAAGGAAAAGTTGTGGCGCCGTCGATGGATGGCTTCGTGCGGCAGGTCCGAGCCTCCCAACCCTTCTTTTTTTCTGGCCAGGTCGGAGTTTTCATAGAAGTGCACTCGATCAACTTATCGAGCTTTGTGACCTCTCTGCTCAACAGCGAAGCCTGAGCTCATAGAGTTGTGTGGTGAATGAGAGTTACGCATGCAACTGCAGCGACGGCCGGGCGATTCTGAAGCATGACGAGTCAACATGATTGAGCAGGCATAACAAAGTTTCCTCAGTAGACAGTGGGGAACTGTGAGTGTTACCCATTACAGGAAGCGAGATATCAAAGTCTGGCGCTCTTGTGGAAGCATCAGTGTTGTAAAGTTGGTCTGCCGAGCAGCTGCGGGGAATTTGAACAACGAAAGTTAACTAGCTGAGCAGGGGCCGGATGTAGAAACGCCGTGTAAAGTTACGGTATCGTACACTGTACAGTTCCTAGAAGTACCAATATCGCGGTTCAGATTTTATCACTTCCACATACTGAATCTTCACTAAGTTGTGATCAAAGTGGTTTGAACTTCTAACCGATCTATACCTAAATGATAGGCAGATCAATATGCTAAATCGAAGAGTAAAAATGTAAAACTTCAGCAGTTAAATGACTGCATTCGTACCTGCAGCTGCACAGCTGCAAAGCTCGTAACTTTACAAGGCGTTTGAGCATCCGTCCCCTGGAATCTAATTAGCTTCAGTATTAATGAGAGGGAGCTGCGCTCAGGTTAAACAGAGTGAGGAAATGGATTTCTGCAAGGAAAGCCCGAACAGTAAGCTGAACGGACGTCACTCTGGCTTGATGCCAGAAAGAAAGTGAGGTGGTCCGGCACCTGTTTGATGCACCTTCTACAGGGGAATCCACAGCAAGAACTACAGTGTAGTAGTCGGATGGTTCCTCTGCACGGTCTGTACCTTGCCTGCCCTTTCTAAATTTTAGACAAGGGTTAGTGCCCCTTTAGTCTCTGTGTCTGCCTATGAATGGCACGAAGCGCTGAACATCTCTTGCTTCGGCAGATACCAGAGCTTGCAAGGGTCAACTTCATGAGAGCAGTGAGCTACTGTGCTACTGTGTCTAGTCAAACACTTTTAGCGCCGTTGTTCCTGCTGGGTTGCCTCGCAGAAGGTGGAGCTTGAACAACACCCTTCTTGACCGCATGGAAGGAAAGAGAGGCCTTCCGATTCTATAGCAAAAGCTGCAGGCCCCAGTCCACGATATTTCCTAAGTGTGGCTGCACCTTTTGACAGTCTTAAGCACTAAAGTAGCGATGGGACCAAATAGGGGAGGGTTTGAGTAGCGTGCTGTCGGTTGCGTTGCACCACTTTTTGCTGTAGTTAAGAAATTCTGGTAGCACCTCTGTGCTGGCTGTCAAATCGGTAGGTTAGGTGCCGTTGCAAGTTAACCCTATCCGTTACCAATCTTGTTCAGCGCTTGAGCGTCAAGGGGCGGTACAAATTTTCACCGCTCACTGTATATGCATATAAACTTTATCATTATCAGAGTTTTTTCTTCATAGTCTCAAAACTCATTTATTCAACAATTCTCTCGCTTATTTAATTAAAAAAAAATAATGCCTCAGAGTGGTTTTTGTGTCAATTAAATTCGAACATAAGAAACTATCTCCGGACAGCACAGGGTAAATACTCCGGCAGCACATCTGCCGCAATTTTCATACTTTCACAAGCTGAACGCATAATCGCTTCTATTTTTTATTTCCAGCCTTGTTGCTCTTTTAGTGATAATTTTGAAAGTTCTTTTTTTATAAAAAAGAAAATCTACACGGAAATGTTAACATCAAATTTTCTGAAATATTTATATCTATCTGCCAACATTTTGGCTGTAATGTGCGGGTAGATTAGAGTTTTACTGATAGTCATATTCAATTGAGAAAAGTCACGGAATTTTGGGCGCTGAATATCACTGGGAGCAGAACTCTGAACGAAAAACGGTAGGGCGGAAAATTTTGTACCGCCTTAGAACAGATAGGGTTAACTTGTTAAGGAAAGTAACCGTGGAGCAAGAGCAACAAATAACATATGCTCTAGTTCTTGGGGATGAATTCCGAGAAAATCAAGATCCCTGTGTAAGGCTTCGACCGCTGTCGTAGGAGGTAACGGAGACTCAGAGATTGAGGAAAATTAGACAGGGGATTACGAGAGCTTCCATAAGCCGTCTCCAGGAGGGATTGGATGTTGACAATTTATGAGCAGTGACGCGCATCGCATCTACAAAGTGTGTAGGTAAGTAACAGGAAGGCAAGGGATAAGGTCACAGATGCCGAAAAACGGCCGTGGAAACACGCTAAGAGTCGAGGCTATCCTCAAGTACTGTCAGCCTAGATGGACCAGACACGTCGCTCGAACGGATGACTTTGAGCACCAAGCGTCCTGTCATAGACAGTGAGACTAACAATGATGCTTGGGAATAGACCGCAAGTGAACGAATAGAGTGGGGAAGTTGTGTGGTGAGAGTAAGGTAGAATCGACCAGCAATTGGAAAAGGGGGCCAGATCGGAGCCGCTGTTGAGCCGGTGGGATCTGAACAACCAGCAACCTGCGGTCAGCGCCAACCACTTCACCTGTCCCTATTCTGGGAGGACATGTATGCATCGTATCGGACTCTTAGCGCGCCAGGAGGATGCAGTTGTGCTGAAATGAGAGACGGTATCAATTTAGCTACACTGAAGTTGTGTATTAGGTTAGGTAGCTAGGTTTTCCCAATATAGAGGTGACAGGTTCAAGGATGTTGAGGAGTTCATTTGCCTCAGCTCACTACGCGTAAATGGTCGGGGTGCAAATAACGCCTCAACTCGCCCAAGCTTTTAAGTCGGCTATCGCAGCGTTTCAAGGATGTAGCCTGGTAAAGTTAGAGCGGCAGGGGTCGGCCAGAGCTTGAAACGCAGCGGTATGAGTTGTGATTGCCACGCTGGGTGGCATAAGGCTCGCTATTACTGTGACTACAATGTGCTATTGCTAGATAATCAGTATAGAACATCTCAGCAGACTCAAAATTCCAGATAAGCTGGCGGCGAAACCTCCGAGAGATACCAAGTGTTCCGGAGAAGTTGCAAGGAAAAACCTCTTACATATACCATGGATTGTTCCAGGCTTATGAAGAAGCCATATATATAAGAGCGGTGACTGATAGAAAAGTAATAGCTAGTGAGGTAACAGGTGTCAATGACCCAAGAGAATCCTGAGTTTTAGGGGTTTCGGCACCCTCATAAATTGCAATAGGGATGCCATATAAGCTTCGGCCCTGCCTGGCTAGAAGCAGTGTTACGCGGGCTGCCAGGAAAAGAGGAACGCGAGCTCAAACTCTCCGCTGCTATCTGTTCCGAGAGGTATAGAGCAACTGGGATCCTAACTCAAAGTCCGTGCTCTGACCCATGCAGTTGTTTTCTTAGTATGTATTTTAAATTATTTTGTCGGTGCTATTTTAGAACGGTTGCACTGGGTCTTAGTGCCATAGTAAGTCGCACCCTCGGATCCCTGACTGGTATTGAGCTACTGTGGACCGAACTCAAACTCCGTGTCCAGACCCTTAGAATCAGAGAGATTTTTTCCTTTCTTTTTGAAAGTCTTATTTGATTGTTTTTTTTTTTGTACGAGGTAAGGCTTGTAGGCACAGTTGGTGTCGGTATTGAAGTCGGCGGAGCAAACACCAGAGCACCTGCTACACAGGCTCCGCAAGTACCAGCTTTGCAGGCATGGTGAAGTGAGTCATCGACGCCTCTCCCGAGCTGCTGGCTAGCTGTCCTGAACGCCACCTGGCTGATGGCTGCGCCTCCTGACCGTCCGCCACAGCACTTGGTGGAGCTCGTGGCCTCCTGTAGACCCGCTCCGCTCCAGAGCAAGCGATCTTAAAAACTTTTTCATTGTTAGACACACGGTTTAGCTCATCCTACAACGTATTGAAACGATTCTGCTATGAGTTCTAAAATCGTGAAAATTGTAACGATTCTGGTAGAAATCCGCTTGTGCAGCAAGAAAGATCAAAGGATACACAACACAGACCGAAGTCCTTAACGGTGTCAAGTTTGCGAGAGGTGGGAACCTAATATTGCACACAATTTTGACGTTTCATGAGGGGAACTGGAAGAGGCATGCAGTATGTTGATGGAAACGTGGAACCCATGCATGTGGGAGCTTCCACACAGGATCAACGCGAATGGGTACAGTAACTCAAGAACGAAGAAACATAATAGAACGAGTATAAAAAAAAATGGGTGAAAGCAAAGTGAGAAGGAATGACAGACGTCACGAAGGCCTAGCTAAGACTAAGATAACCTACAGGGTCCCCTGGGGTCGGCACTTCCCCTAACATAGGACGGTTGAACATAACTAAGCAAACCCTATAGCCTATGCCCCTCGAGGGGCATTATTTTTAAGATAATGAGAATAGAGTACTTCACTGACCTTTATTAACACAAAACTAAATGAAACTTAGGAAAAATCCGTTACGAATGGTATTGTAGTCTCTTTCCGGCCTTTTTAAAAACAATTTAACCAGTCTTTAGACAACTAGGGACGGCCACTTCTAACTTCTGCAGATGAAGTTTGACGTCTCCCACCACTCATCTTCCACTGCTGATATTACTGTTATCTTTAAGAACCTCCGTAGCAAAAAAAAAGGATGGCGTCGTCATCCACGTTAGAATTAATGATCCGAAAATGCTTTCCGACTATCAACTGCGACTGAATAAAAGGTAGATTACCGTTGCCAGAAAGAAACTCAGCATGACACTCTGACAAGTTTTCTGGCCCAACTTAGGGCAGGTAATCGCTTAGACTCTAGGATCCGCTACATGAACAGGGCCATGAAAAAAGAGATAGCGAAAAATAAATTCAAGTTTATTGACCTATTTCCCTTGTTTGAAGACAAGTGGAGACTATTTTCACCTGATGGGGTTAACTTGAACGGCGCTGTACACCAATTCCTCGGCCAATTGCTGCTCGACGCAGCTGCTTCAGCTACTGCTGCTCTGGAAAGTGGCCCGTACACAAGACCTTTGCCCAGTACTGAGCAGCTTCGTCGCCTCCAGCCCATTTTCCATATCCCTCGGCCGATTTACCAGCAATGGAGCAAACTGATCCCAATGTCACTGCGGCCATCACATGTAATCCCCAGATCTGATCCCCTAGTGGGGCAAAGGCTGGGGATCCTACGGGAAATGAGGGCACAATCATCACCAGCACGCTTCTCACGGACTACGAGGAAATTACTCCAACTCCTGATGAATCAGTGCAGATGTTACGCCTGGGTATTCTATCAATCTTATCATTCATAGTATCTTCCCTGGTACCGATGAACAGCAATATGTCTGAAGGCACTGATGTATTACAACCTACTACCGCCCGCCAAACCGACCGTGCATCATCCAATACTGAACGCGTGAGTCCAACAGGCATTTCCAAGGAAAAAAACATAGTCTCTTATATAGCAGCCACTCTTGCATATGTTATTTCACTCAATGAAACATGGATCAACCTTTCAAACAAGAATTTGAAAGCAGAAGTTGCATCGAAAGGCTACAAACTGTTCAACATAGACCGACCAACAGAAACTGGCAGAGGAGGGGGTTCAATCATATATATTAAGGAACACCTAAATCCCCTCTGTAAAGGTTTTGCAGCACCTAAAGAATACGAATTTATCACCACTCATGCTCGTCTCGGCAATCGACAGTCGTTAAATATTATGCTTGCCTACCGGAGCCCTCGCAGTACCGCTGAAACTGATGCGGCACTTTACAACAAGATCGAAAATGCGCAAAATTCTACGAAGAAAGCTATTCCAATGGGAGACTTCAACCTCCCCAAATTGATTGGAGTACCTTGCGCAACCCAGCCCCAGACAGTAAGGTGCTCGAGCTTCTCAGCCGCAACCACCACCTGACCCAGCACGGTAATGAACCCATGAGATACGGTAATATTCTAGATCTAATATTCTCCACTCCTGATTGTGAAATTGTTGACCTAGCCATCTTAGATCGGCTTGGACACCACAACATGATTGAATTTACGCTCAAAACTGGTAATGAATTCACCACTAATACTAGTCGTCTCAAGCTGCCAGACTATCGACGAGCGGATTTTCAGGGAGTGGCAACTGAAATAGGAACAACTGACTTCGAAACCGCTATGAGAGACGCCAGTGTTGAACAATGCTCGCATATTTTGAAGACGAGCATCCTGAGAGCAACTGATTGATTTCTCCCATATAAACGAGTTCACATTAGTAATGATCCCCTCTGGATGAATCGGACAATCAAATGCTGCATTGCAAGGCGACAAGTGCGGTACGATGCTTGAAAGTGTAATCCAACAGAGGAGAACAGGTCAAGTCACATATGGGCATGTTCGGATGTAGAGAAAATAGTCAGGACCACAAAAAGGGAAAATGAAGCCTCCGTAGCCACCATGGTAAAGCACAACAAAAAGGCATTCTATAAATATGTAAATGAAGGAAGACTCAAAAAAGAAACCACAGGTCCGCTCAAAAGACCTGACGGTGAAATCACCAATGACCTAAGAGACAAATTCACAATCCTGGACGACTATTTAACCTCTGTATTTACTATTGAAAATGTTGCGAATATCCCTGAATTAGCATCGCAGCAAGTTGCTCTCATAAACACGTGCGTTTTCACGGCGATCGAGATCCTTCAAGAGCGAACTCACCTAAATGTGTAAAAATCTACTGGCCCAGATAATCTCACTCCTCGTGTACTACGGGAAATGGCTTCAGTCATCGTGAAGCCACTGCTCGAAATATGTAGTCGGTCTCTAATAACGGGAGAAGTTCCGCTAGACTGGAAACTAGCTAACGTGATACCGATACATAACAAGGGAATAGGAAAAGGCCCAGTAACTATCGACCAATCAGTCTTACATCGGTCGTCAGCAAAACCATCGAAGCCACTTGAAAAAGCGCATCACTGATCACCTTAGGATGCATCAGCTCATATCCAACTCAGTATGGCTTCCAAATTGGAAGAAGCTGCTTAACAAACCTACTTGACTTTTTCTCAAAAGTCACGGACATTAAAGATGAACAAAAAGGTGCAGACCTGGCGTATCTAGACTTCTAAAAGGCTTTTGACAAAGTCCACCAGCATCGGCTTATGAAAAAATTGGAAGCCCATGGCATCCAAGGAGGCTATTTACGATGGATATGGGCATGGCTTCCGGGTCAGCAGCAGCGAGTGAAGCTGGACGGAGAGACGAGCGCCTGGATGCAGGTATCATCAGGGGTTCCACAAGGTAGCGTGCTTGGCTCGCTGCTGTTCTAGATTAACATCAATGATCTCGATCTTAACTTCCGTAGTAAAATCAGTATTTTTGCGGATAATATTAAACTATGTCAACCTGCCACAAAAAAGAGCCGGGCTCCAACAAGACTTTGACTACCTCATGGAATGGAGCACAAAGGGGCAGATGAGCTTTTATGTCGACAAATGCTCAGTAATGCACATAGGGCTGGTGAACCCTTCAACCCCATTGAATATGGGGTGGCTGCTGCCACCCAACAACGTGACTTGGGAATCACCATCACAAACAAACTAAAACACAGTCAGCAAGTTGACAGGAGTGTGAAAATGGCAAGCAGAGTACTCGGATTTATCATCAGAAATTTTGAATACAAGTCCAAGGACATCATCGTTCCCTTATACAAGGCATTAGTGCGAGCACACTTAGAATTTGCTGTTCAATTCTAGTCGCCACATCTGAGCAAAGATATCGATAACATGGAAAGAGTCCAACGCAGAGCAACGAAATTGATACCTCAGCTGCGAAACAAGCCGTATGAATGTCGCCTAAAAGAACTGGGTCTGATATCTCCCGAGCAAAGATGACTCAGGGGGCAACTAATAGAAACATTCAAGTATTTGAATGACTTCAACGACGTACCTACAATGGGACTCTTTGAAAGAGACCTCAATGATCGCTGGCGAAACAACGGTCAAAAACCCAAGCATAAAGCTCGAAGAACGAAATTAAGTCAGTAGTTCTTTCCGTACTTCATAGTCAGCATTTGGAATAGACACCCTTCCGATGTTGTTAGTGCGGAGTCATTCAACGCGTTTAAAAATCGTCTTGACATACAGTGGAGAGACATCCTCCGCAACTAAGAACTCCTCCAGGAGTCGCAAACTCTTAACGGCCAAAGCTACCGAGGCCACCTTAATCCGTCTTCTTCTCACTCACGCTCCAACTACACAGTTTGACTTCTCCAAGCTCCGCATGTCAGCGGCTCTTGATCGTGCTTGCGTGCATTCATGATCGTCTCTTTGGCAGGGATTCTTTCCCCTTTTCTCCTGTCCTCTATATCCTACTAACATAATAGCAATAGCTCATAGAGGGCCGGGGCGTAAGTTCCGGTGTCTCTTTGGGAATGGGCCTATTGGTTCGTCTACTGCCGCCTATCTAATCTAATCTTTACTTGCGATTGGGCGTTCGTTCTCATAAACCTGTGTCTTTACAGGGGATAAACATTCGCAATTGGGCTTATGGGTATCTGGACTCTTTGGAGGTGAGTCCAAGGTTTCTATTATATGACTAGTGGACCCGTGCGTGAAGAATTCACGTAATAACCTATACGTTTGCCTATAAAATGCCTCTAGACCGGTGCTGAATCTCCTCTTCTCTTAATTGCTTCATAATTTTCTTCTTTCCTTCATTGATCTTTTGTCGTGCTGTTATTCTTAGGTCTTCTATATAGACAGGCTGA
>LQNS02000014.1:103770-124730 GCA_001587735.2 Parhyale hawaiensis
GTTTGCCATCTTCTGCAACTCGGCCTATTTTCTGCCTATCACTTTCAATGGAGCTTGAGAGGAGCACCAGAGCCTCCAACCTGGGCTAATTTCCGCCTATCTATTTCGTTAAGAGCGTGACACCAAACAAATAAATATATCCGGATGTGTTTGGATGGAGTCTGGGACTCTGGTGTTTTTGAAAATTTCCCCACTACTGCATTAATGGTTTTGAGCTGAAGATATTTTAATTCTCCTCCATGTTCTGCTTGATATTGAATTCGATCTACCATTCTTTTGCTACGTCCTTTAGCTTGGCGATCATTAACGCAGCTTTTCACCGTATGACGATGATCATTTGAGACAATTTTCAAAATTTCCAATGTAGAAATTTATATTCAGCAGCTGCACAATTTGAGCCTGCTCAGATGTTGTTAACAGTTTTCCTTTAGTTATTTATGTTTGCTTTGGCCCACCTAAGAATGACCGAATTTTGAAATATAGTATACGGTAAATGCAAATTAATTTTACATCAATTTTAAATATTCTGAAAAGTGAAAGCTTCCTGAAGTAATCAATAAATTAAGCATTCATTGTTCATCACAAATATGATTGCAATGTAGCAACATACCTCCTGTAAGCACTTTTGATCCGCAGTTTTGTATTGAAAAAAATTAAAAGAAAGGCTTTTGTATTCACCGAGCGAATGCAGATAGAGCCTAATTTAGAACTCCTCGTGGCGTGAGACCATCACCAGCGATGAGTGATGCTGCAGATGCCAGCTCAACAGCTTTGGCCATTTTCACATCTAGGTCAATCCACTTGACTGCATTCAATAGAATTTGATGATAGCTCAATTATTTCTGTCACCTCAATAGCTTTGCGGCTGATTAATATGAAATTAATCTATGTAATATGAATATAAAAGACTAAAATGGGATTCTATTATCTATTTTGAATGTCTTCCGATAACGTCTACTCATCCATCCTCCTCCTCTCCAACTGAGGTTAACTTGTGCTGAGGACTGATTTAACCAATTTGAAACAATGCAACCCTGGCATCACTCACTTCTTATCAACATCTATCCCATAACCATGAAATCTCACACTTTTTATTGTAGATTTTTAAAAGATTATTATTAAATTAGTTGTTAAAGCCTCCCTAGACACAAATATGGTGATTCAATAGAAGAAAAGGAAGAACACATAGTATGTCGACAGAAATGTGGAACCCATGCACGAAGGTGGACGAACGCGCATAGGAACAGCAAGTCGAGAAAGAAGACGAAGAACAGATGCAAGTAAGATCAGAAGGAGTACGAAATTAGGAAGGAAGCAAAGTGGGCACGACAGACAGACGTCCCGAAGGCCTAGCTAGTGGCTAAGGTAACCTACACAAACCCCAAATAATAATAGAATGATCCAAGAAGTTTGTGAGTTACTAGACGGTATTACCCCCAGCAAAACCATCAGACTATATCACACAAGATTCCCATTAGGTAACGCCTCTTCACCCCTCCTCTGGCTCTTCTACCGAAGTTATTTTCCATTTAGATCTGAGTTAACTAACACGAAACAATGCAACCCAGGCACTACTCACGTATTATAAACATCTATCGGCTAAGCAAGAACTGTCATACTTTTTATAGTGAACTGTCAACATAAAGACACAAGAAGTTTCTGGGTTATTTGATAGAACCAACATCTGCACGACCATCAGACTAAATCAAATAAGAAGGCAATTACATTAGGGATAAAGCGGACTGATCCTCGACACTGTAGAGCAGGCGGATGAAGTGATCGGAGAATAGGATGTGCTTCATTTCAGCGATGTTGTGGTGTGTCCAGTTTTTAGGGTCGCCTAGGTGGTGTTCGAGCAGCCTCTTCTGGTCATCAGAGATAGCGGCATTACCTAAGAATGATGAGTCATTAACATTAAGGTTTCTTAACGAGATACACAACACAATCGAGGAAAGAAAATATTGTTCTGGGGGTTAAAATGTAGCAGCTGTGTTGGCGCAGGTACTAACCCTTCATTCAATCAACCAATCACGTAACCAATAAATATGCAGTTTTTCATTGCGTAATAAAGTGGGATTTATAATATGCATTTTCCCTAATATTATTCTGCTTGAGGCTCTGTTCGGCCATGTGTCTGCTCGTTACGTTTTCAGCGTAAGGTAGGAAAAGATTCACTTTGCAAGTAGCTGCGACTTTCGCAGTATGTCGACGGAAACGCGGAACCCAAGCACGAGGGTTTTCCTATGCAGGATCAACGCGCATGGAAACAGAAAGCTGCGAAAGAATAAGAAATACAAAGGATAGTAACATCAGAGGATATGGGTAAGCGATAGGAAACAACATGTACACGATCGAAAGACATCCCGAAGGTATAGCAAAGGCTAAAGTAATTTACAGGGTCCCATTGCGGTTCGCTGGTCCCCATAACATAGGATGGACGAACTGAACTATTCTAACCCCATGGCCTATCCTGTACTTCCCGAAGTGTACTAAACACACGATGTGAATCATTCTGCAATGTAGAATGGTGAATGTAAATGTATTCACGTGCGACGCGCAATACTGAAAGCATTGTTGCCAAGCACAGCCGGAACTCACCCGGCGGATAGTAACCGTCCGTCTGCATGGCCTCGGTGAGGGCAAGACGCTGCTCTTCAGTGAGGGAGGCCAGCTGGGCGTCGCTCACAGCCCTCGCTGTTGCCATGGGCAGGTTCCTCAACTGGTCTGCAGACATTGCCTGCACGCATCACTTGCTCATCAAGCACCACAAACTTTTTATGAACATAGGCAAAAATATATTTCGTGCGGCATGGAATTTTGATAACCTGCATGAGATCAGTCACTCACTAAGGGCACTGAAGTTTATGGAAAGTTCCAGAAACGTGGCAGCTCGAATACTATAGAGTACAGTTACATAACCGGGAATTTTTTTCTTTAAGGGAGCCATTCTATTTTCTTTATTTATGGTCCGATATTTATGAAACTCGCACAGTATACGTAGAATTGAATTTGAATAACATTTTATTCCGGCATTTTTTTTATTTTTTGCAATAGTTTTTGTTAACCTAACCTAACATACCTTAAACTAACCTGACCTATCCTAAACTACCCTACCCTACTTAACCTAACCTAACCTACCCTACCCTAACCTAACCAATCATAACGAAACTGGAATTCAAGAAAAATAGAATGAAATGTTCTTCAAATTCAACTTTACGTCTATTGTGCGAGTTTGATAACAATCGAACAATATATAACGAAAATAAAATGTTTGTACTGCAAAATATACCAATAACAGCACGACACAACAAATAAAAGCTATACGTCCGCATTCTACAGCGGTCACCGGCAAAATACAAATCACTTGAAAGGGAAGGTCAGATTTCCCCAAAAGATAAAATAATTCCCCAAATATTTATAAAAGAATATAAATAGAAGCTTCCCGCTATAAATAAACAGTTTATGCTCATCTCAATATATGTGGAATATACGCGGTAATATATCATTATTAATTATTTGCATAATTGTCAAGTATGAAGTTGAAATTGTCAAGTATGAAATTGTTCTAGAAATGTCTGAAACCATCTGAAATTTCGAAGAACTGGGCTAAATTCCCCAATAGTTGCAGCCATAAACGCTTCTTATTGTTCAACCAACGCGTCACGCAAGCTTCTTATTGGTTGGAAAGAGTGCTGGTGGCTGCTCGCATCAAGCAGGCTTGTTATTGGTAGAAATAAAGAAAGTACAACATCAACATTACTTTAAAAATATTGCGAAAACCTTGAAATTTGCATGAATAAAATGTTCTTAAAATTCAATGTTACGTATACTGTGCAAGTTTTAAAACAATCAGACCATGAATGAAGAAAATAGACTGGCTCCCTTAGAGTAAAAAATTGCCCATAACCGCTGCCAAAGATGTTGCGTCTCTCCCTGCCTTTTGTTAGTCTGTTTTTCTTCTGTCTGTCAGCATCATAACTCATGAATTTAGAAATGCATCTCTATGAAATTTAAAGGGAGAGTTATTTATGGCAGCAGGAACAGAGGGTTATTTTTGGAGATAATTCGCTTAGTAAACAGTTTCTTTGTGTGTTTTTATTTTCAGGGCATATCAACTCTAAACGATATACAGTGGTACCTCGGTACTCGACCATAATCCGTTCTGAGGTGGCGGTCGAGCACCGAGTTGTTCGAAAACCGAAACCAATTTTCTCATAATAATGGAAAGTCTTTTAATCCGTTCTTACCATTAAGAAAAATACCTAAAATATTACAAGAACGTGTATCTAAACAACACTGAAGACGACTGATGATGACGCTAGGTAACGCGCCTTCAAGGGTTTTCTCCCTTCTCTCTCTCTTCCGTGGAGGTGAATCTGGCTGGGCAGTAGCGTTCCTATTTCCTTTAAGAAGGAACCTATCCATTGTCAATTGCTTCTGCGTACGTCTTACTCCGCTGGCGGTCTGTGTCGAACTGACGCTTACGCGCTGGTTCTCAGGCCCGAGAAATACCAAGGAGCGCGTTCGGGTCGACTCGGCAGTACGAGTACCGAAAATCTGTTCGAGGTCCGATGCATTGTTTTCTCGATTTTTTTGGTCGAGCACCGAATTGGTCGAGTACAGAGGCGGTCGAGTACCGAGGTACCACTGTATTCGGTTCCTTATGAAATACAAGGGGACTGTTAGAAATAATTAAAATGATCAATAAATTTTGGTGTTGTTAGTCCTATTGTATGAGTTGTTGGGCATACAACGAAGAGGAATGAAAAAATTTTTGTAATGATCCGTTAGATCGTTCGTTTGTCACTGTTTTTTTTTTTATTTTATGCATGTTAGCACAATAACTCAAAAAATAATGAATGGATCTTTATGAAATGACCTGGCGGCGAAAAGACATACATACATAATGTTAAAAGACATAAATGAATAAATTTGGGTGCAGATCGGTTGGTTCGTTTGTACGTTTGACCCATGTTTGTTTTAACGTTTGTTAGCAGTATAACTCAAAAATTTATGAACGGATATTCAAGAAAATTGCACAAGCTGTTATTACTACCAACAAACACAAATGTTTAGATTTTTTCGTTTATACAAAGAAAATTATGGTTTCAGAGCCAATTTGAATTTTTTGCTACCGTTGCCTCGCTCGGCGGGGGCATGCGCTCACAGAGGCTCTAGTTATTGTTGTAAATTTTCCCTTAATTTAGACTCCCAGTGACTGACGCTAAGTCAGTCGTTCTTTATTCCGGCAATACTCTATACACTCCAGCCTCATCTACATCCACAGAAGGTAGAAATGCATATTCAGCGTCTGAGCTAATCCTCGGCATTTCCAAAGCATCATTATTATTATTATCTCCTAACGCATTGGGTTTCATCCAACCTTATTTGCGTTAGCGAGAGTCAAAAGCCTCTAAGTTCTTTTCTTTCATCAAGGGTGCGACCCCTAAATCTATATAAAGCCATTGGAGCGGGAGCGACTTGAGTCGAAGCCCCGCTTGCGTAAGTACCGCTCCCTGTTCTTCCACCAGGTTATTTGTTTGTGATCTTAAAGCAGGTAGCGCATTCCTTGTCGCTAGCGCCCCGCCCTGCGTTGTACTCAGCCGTGACAGATCTTTTCGCCGCCAGGTCATTTCACCGTGATATAATGTAAATGACGTGATAATACATAAATTATACCCAACCACACCCAACCCAATATGCCATCACTATCATTACTAGGAAAAGTTTCAGTTTCAGGTTTTGGCCCATATAGCAAGTTGTGCAGTTAAACGTCCCAGGAAAAGAAAAGGTGGAATGAAATTAAAAAATACAGAAACTTAAAATCAATAATGCAGAACATCACTAATCTTAGTCATTTACTAAACATGAAATAATAATATAAAGTTTTTGAAATGCCAAATCTAGTTATTTACTAAAGAAGGAAGAATCACTTACAGAAACCTAAAATATCATAATTCCCCTGAAGCTTGCACATCTTGGTCATTTACCAAGACATGACCGAGAGACTAAAAATGACGAAGATTTTGTCAATCAGTAGTCCCCTTTAATGTCGTTAGTTAGGCTGGTGTTACTGTTGTGCGCAATCGATGGATTTGCGCACTGCGAAAACGATCGATCGTTCAAACGCCTAACCTAGCCTAATCAATGTTTTTCTTCAACTTTCCCCCTATTTCTGAGTATATCGGGTAGGTTAGGGGAGGCAAGGCCTGTTTTTTTTTCATTTTGAAAAATCGGGCACCGTCAATTTTAGTCAATGGTGAGATGGGGTTAGGTTAGATTAGGTTAGGTTAGGTTAGGTTAAGTTGGGTTAGGTAAGGTTGGGTTGGGTTGGGTTAGGTTAGGTAAGGTTAGGTAAGGTTAGGTTAGGTTAGGTTAGGTAAGGTTAGGTTAGGGTAAGTAAGGTTAGGTTAGGTTTGAACGATCGATCGATCGCGCAAATCCATCGATCGCGCACAACATTACCATTTCTGTTCCTTCCTTTTGCATGGCTTTTAGATAGGTTCTTACTTAGGCTGTTGTTGCTTCGTTTTGTTCATTTTATTTATGTCTCTTACTGCGTTATAGTGAATGCCTTCTTCCTTAACTTTATTTCGACAATTCCTTTCTTTCAAAACTTAAGAGCTGGATTCTTCATTTGCTATTTCGTTGCGATCGCTAACTAAAATATAGGAAAAAACGGCACTCAGTTTTGAGCTTTGATAAAATATTAAGAGGGCAAAAATGGAGAATTCAGCTCTATAATTTTGTTAGGAATGTTTGAAGGATTTTAAAACTGACATGGTTTTTATTCTAGCATGAAAACTAATTGAATTCTATTATTTTCAAATTTCCAAAATACACTATACATATATGTAACATTATCTCACAAACTAAGGCCTAAATCTAAAAAGTTGTCGGAACAAAATAAGTTTATTTTTCAAAAATACATCTGCTGAGGAAGTTTTAGAACAATCAATCAATAACTTTGAGCCCCCATACCCCTCCTCCAAAATGTACATGATTCGAAAGTTCTACCCAACGTTTTTTTAATGTCATCATATGGAATAGAAAAATACATGGTAGAGCCGTGAAAGAGAAATGTACACAAGCACACCCCCCCCCCCCCNCCCGAGAGCCTGGCCTATGGTGCGTGTCTTCAGAAAGTGTTGCCAATCTTTAGCTTACTATGTAATTGTATTGGAATTCTGACATTGGTAAGCGCAGAGGCTGATTGTATTCGCATTGTCAACTGATCTTATATCAGTGCCTGCTATCCGTGTAGTTTACTGTAATTAGCCAAGTATATATCAGTGTTAAGTAATGTGTTCATCGGCATTTAACTAAGAGGCGAGCGGCAAATAATCGTATCGCATTGAATCATAATTGTTGTTCGTTATTAATTGGAGTTGTCTGCAGTTCATGTAGAAAACTCTATTCCGGAGTTCCAAAGGTTAACGTTGCCGAACCTTCTTGAGTTATTGTAACTAGCGGGACCCGTGGAAATTCCACGGTTGATAAGTGTCTTTACTTGTAAAAGTATACCAGACGTACACAACTTCAATAAATTTTAGCCTAATGCAGTTTTTCTAACGGAACCCGCATCATCTAAGGAAACGCCAGTCGCTTAAACCCTGGTGAATTCTGTAACTCAACTCTTCCGTAACATGCATCGTCTAAGCTAAGGCTATTCAAACATCCAATGCTCCAAATGAGTCGTACTACTTAAACCCCACATCTACCTTACGGACTTAACGTAACGGTTGTCATCTAACCTACCGCACATCCTCTAACCTAACTATCCCGTCTAATCTAGCGAACTTGTAAAGCACCTCGTCTAGCATAACCCACCTCGTCTAACATAACCCACCCCAGCTAACGCAACTCACCATATCTAACGCAACTCACCTCATCTAATAAGCTCCCCGGGAAAAAATATTAGTTACCTGTTAATTATAAGGTGTAGGACCACCACGAGCACGTGTGATAGCAGCAATTCTGGAAGGCCGTCAGGCTGCAAGATTTCTAATTTACACTTGATCCATTTTGAACCACTCTCACATCAATCGATAACTCTTCATTTAAACTTACTTACTCAAGCCATTAAATAAACTTTCCTCACCCAATCAATCGCTCCTGAGCCGACTTAAAAATTCTCATCCAAATTAACACTGAACATTCTTAACGCTCTTCATTCGACCTGAAGCTCTTCATCCAACCCAACGCACCTCCTAAATCAAATCACCCGTAGTCCAACGCTGCTCTATTTAACACCACGAGTCTCGTTGAAACAAACGCTTCTCACCCAGCCTAACGTTTCTCATCTATCGTAACACTCCTCTTGTAACCTAATACACTTCTTCTAATCTAACGCTCATCATCCATCACAACGCTATCATTTGACCCAAGCTCGTCACCTAACATCTTTCCTCTAATATAATGCTGATCATTGAACTAACGTTCATCGTCTAATTAAACACTTAATTATAGCTCACACTCCAACCTAACACAATTCGGTCTAACTCAACGCTCCTCAGCTAACTTACGTTCTTCATTTAATCCAAAATCCAACACTTCTCGATTTAACCTGAAGCACTTAACGTATGAACCTTCAGTTCACATTCTTTTCAATCGTAGCAGCTCACCTTTCAGGATTGCGTTTCTCAAACCTGCGCTTACTTCAATGTCTCATGAATGTTCTCTTCTCTCATCATAACTTTCTTGACTCATTCGATCGCGAGAGCCACTGAAATTCTGCGGTAGTCACTTGTTACCTTCGGCAAGGAGGTTGCGTTTTTGGTCGGAGTTTGCCTATCTGTCATCAGATAACTAAAAAAAGGCTTGGACAATGCTAATGAAATTTGCAATACATGTTTGGCATGTCAAGAGAATGAGATGATTAACTGTTCGTGAAGATCCGCCCATCTGCATTCATTTTTCTTGGTAACATGACTCCAACATTTGTAAACAAATCTTAATGAAACTTGCAGTAATTATTTGGGAATATTACGAAGAGTAAATGGCCTAATTTTTGTGATCTGTCAATCAGTTTGTTTGTCTCGATGATTGTTATTACCTCCATCACAAAATGACTTGAACAGTTGTGAACGGATCTTAAATAAATTAAAAGGATTTGTTGAAAATGTTAGAAGGTAAAAAGGGCTAAATTTTGGTGATGATCAGTTTGTTTCTACCTGTGTTTGATTTTATGTTGTAGTTTTCAAGACAAACTTAAAATCTATCTATCTGTAATATTAATAGCGTTGTTCTTTCGTTCGTTCCTTCGTGTGTTACGCCTGAATTCACTGTTCAACTCGCATGTGGCCTTACATGCAAAACCAGTATCTGTGCTACAGCTAACGCGAGAGGCAAATATATTGGCGATTTTCGTCCTTCATTGTTTTGCGCTTTTTTTTAGTTCAGGAAGCTGACGTATCTGTGATACGGCTGGTGACTAATCTCGCGGCCTCAGGTCAGGTCTTTTTAATTTTTTATACGCCTGAAATTTCTAAGAATAAATCTCTGGGAACCTGTACCGTGGTTTGCTGCCAAAGGAATTCCACGGGTCCAGTTAGACAGAGGAAATTATAAATATAATCCACGGGCCACTTAGACATGGGCAGCTTCAGTAATTATTATCAGCAAAAAGGCTGGTCGTATAAGATATCATACATGGAATCTCGGTGTTGTTTGTGATGTTGACGAAGAATTGCTATGGTACAATGCGAAGGTTTCACTGATCTATTTGAAGCGCCTTAAGCCAGACCGTGAAAGCTTCAAGGGTGCTGCTAGCTTATAGGGCTATGAATATTCGACAGGTCCAATGATACGCGGAGGTCAGCAGTTCTGTGCAGCTGGGCAAGGTCTTTTTATTAAAAAAATATGGGGACCCGAGGAGACTTACTTGCCCAATCCTGGACCTTTTAAAGTTACACCCTCACAAGTGATCCCCACGATCGTTTTAAGGTCCCGGGGGGGGGGCAGCGAGACACAAAAGCTAGGCCTTAAGCAGTGCATTTTTTCAAGGCCTCATTTCCAATGAAGGGCGCGTGTAACTTCTTGGGGAAAGAGTGTGTCCCACCATCCTCCTCTGGCTACTCCACTGCAGGGAATTATGGATATCATTATCAACCAAAAGGATGGACATAATACATCAGACATCAAGTTCCAGTGTTGAAGAACAAGTGTGGTTTTTACCATGCTAAAGTATGAGAGTTTCACGGGTCTGTCTGAAAGGCCTTGCAAGGCCGTGGAAGTTTCACGGGTCCAGCTAGTTTTTATTAACGTTACAATGCTCGACGGAGGTATTTGTGCTCAGAATCATTTTTTTTATTGTTTATGTAAGCGTTAAATAGGCAGTAAATACTGACGCACACACCTGACCAATTTCTCCGTATATGGTTTTGTTAAACATCACGGGTTCTCCTATTAAACATAGCCAGTCATTTAATTAGTATTTTCGCAGGAAAATTAGCCACTTAGTTTACACGGCTTCGTTTAATTATACGTTCGTAGACAGGATACAGGCTGCTACTGTAAAGATAGATCGGGCCGTTTAAAACAACGATGATTTTGTGCGACGAAGTTTGAAGACATGCAAGAGAGCTACAAGGAGCGGGGGTGTGCAGAAATTCGCCAGAATATAATCACTGTTCTTCATTGATACTCCACACCGTATCATGCATACCAACCACTGTGTTGCGAAGTGTGAAACAAGTTCAACGTCTGACAGCAAATCAAACTACGACCGGCAAGCAATAGCAGCTTAATAAAAAGGAAGCTTGGCTACTGTTCTTTCGTATCGTATTGAGGTGGCATCGAAACTACCGCAATTTTCTACTATCTAATTGTGAAACCGTAACGGTTTTACTAACTAAGGAACGAACGAAGGAAGGAACGTAGGGAGGAACAAGCACAATCATAATATGTGATCACCGGGCACGGCAGTAATATTTACTGCCGTTTTTTAATTGTGAAGTGGTTTTGGGGGTGGCAGAGGACACGAACAATGAGAAATCTTCCGAAGAATTTACATTTAAGTCGTAAGACAGCTTTGTTAAACGTGACAAATAAGAGAGCTGTCTGTCCGTCAGTCTGTCGGTTCGAAGCCTCATTTTTCCTGTATCTAATACCAAAAAAAAAGGTTCCAAGGTACCTAACTTTTCTTTTTGCCAATAAGGGGCAAGCAGATTAGAACTCTATTTTCCCCTATCTAATATTGAAGAAAAAGATTCCAAGGTACCCAACTTTTTTTTTCACCGTTTGAAATCTGAATTTTCTCCTATCTTATTCCCATAGCGCGCGACAGGAAAGATATAAATATAGTTATAAATAAATAAAGAAATAACGAAAAACACGACGTGACTTATTATATAGTACTGATGTTTAATTGACATATCTGGTAATAGTGTATCAACTGTAAAGCTGAGTGATCTTTTGCATCCTTCTCGCGCTCGTATGACCGATATCGGCCGTCCCTGCGAAGAAAATGCCACATATAGTACTAACTAGAGTGCCCGCACGGTCAAAAATGACGGCGAGGATTTATTGAAGACCCATCTTCATTTAATATACTTCCGTTGCTAGTATGCTTCTAGAGAATACGCTACCAAGGCCAACTAAAACTGTCATAAAGGATGAGTGCTCTCTCTGTCAATACATCAATAACCGCACAATCGTCCCCACATTAGAAGAGGCGTAGAAAAACTTTTACATGAGAAAGCAACAAAGCATTACTGAATTAAATTAATTTCCAGTTGCGTATCCTAACATACCGGCAGATGAGCCTTCAGTAATACTAAGTTTTTTCTCTTTAAGCGAAAACTCCCAGTAAAAGGAAGACAGGAAGCTGAAAAAAATTGTGTCTTTGTGTGTCAGCTGCTGAATGTATACGTCGTGAACTGAGGGTAAACCGATATTTCGATGTATGGAGAATGGAATGAATGGTCCAGTGAGTTTTTCTTAGTGGAAGTGGGGGCAGAGCACTTCTGTTGGTAGCACCAGACCCAGCGTGAGAGCCCAACTCTGGTCCATCATATATGATCACATTCAGAGTTTCGAAGCGTAACCCTCGTTATAAACATATTTAGGTAGTCTGTATTTTTTACTCCTACTCCCCTCTGAGGTAGTTTAGGGTAACCAGCACCAGGGCTCTTCAGTCTGTTCGACGATCGTAGTTGTGCCATTTTAAACAGGCCATAAGAACAAAGGGCTTAGGGTAACTTAGCGCTTCCAGAAATGCTCTACCTCCATTGCCACTGAGAAAAACTCATGGGAACATTCATTCCAGTTTCGGTGGTCGCTCCAGCCGAACACTTCTGTGATGAAATATTCTACTTAAAATTAGGCTGAGTAGTTTCTTACACCTGCAACACAATTCAGAATCAAGGAAGCGGAACTTCTATTTTAATGCAAGCATTGTGGGATTATTTGGATTCAACTTTAGCGAGTCATTCGATGACACCTCAAATCTGCCCTCCACGGTAGCAGCATGCTTACGATCGCAGCTCATCATTTTGTATCGCTCGTTCGAGGCCAACCCAGGCACGCGAGCTCTTTGCTGATATAGGTTTGTTGACTCGGCAGTTGTGTGCATGCACTGCGCCGTGGTGGAACTTGCCTTTCTCAGAGATGAGGGGTTGGGAGGGGGGGCCACTTGTATTACATATAAACTTCTCGCTTAACAGTGCCTGTGTGCGCTCTCGTATAAAATCCCGGCCATAATTACGTGGCAGGGTCTCGTTCTGATTAAAGACGAGATTCCCCGAACTCACCGTAACACAGCCTCGTTTATTCAACAGCACGGAACCTTGTATTTTACCCATGTGTTTTAGCAATAAAGAGAAAACCCCAATGGACTTTGAATCCATTCCGGGTAAAAATACACGCCTTACCACTTGCCACCTGTTGGGGAAACCTCAACAAGGAATAAGGCGCAAGTTGAGCATCTCCAACCCCGGGCACGGCTGAACGATTTTGCTCTGCTACGCCGCACAAGAGAAGGAAACGAAATACAAGAAGGTAGAAGTCTAGCGGGAATAGGTCGGCCACGTCGATCGGCAGCCCACCTCCGGAAACAGAAGGGGAAGTATTGAGAGCCTACCTAACTTTACAAAACTAACCTCGTCAGCAGGAACTGCTGCCAGATGCTACATTCCCTGCGGAACAGGCATTCGGGACCCTTGGGTGTCATCAAGAGCTATGGCGCGAGCGATTGAACCTCCTATGCGACGGTCTGCACCCCCGACAATCCCCAGTTTGGTTAGGGCCAACAGCCCTGCAACAACATCCGAACACCGAATGCTGCATTAACAAGCTAAGCAGAAAAACTCGCCTACTGGCAACAGTCTCAAACGTACGCAGTCAGGGTGGCGAATTTTTCATTTCCTGAACCTTTCAGCAAGTACAGTCTCAAGGCAGCCAATGGCGTGGCAGGTCACAGGCTACAGTGGGAGGGGCGAAGGGTGATGGTTTGTGATGGTGTTGCAATCATATGAGTACCTTGCCGTGAAGTTTTTTCTCACAATTAATAGGCATCAATTAAGGTGTGTGATGTACTTGAACTTCGCTTAGACGTGAGCTGCGTGTGAAAATTGCTTGTGTGTCAGCAGTTTAAATTGAGTCTGTGTGTACTTGATGTACACGTTACAGTGAGTAAATCTCACCAAGCATTGCACGCAATGCCTAGCCAATAAGTGAATTGAATCACTCCTACATTAAATGGGTAGTATTGTTTAAAGCTATGTTAGACTAGTTAAGTTCTATTAGTTCAATGGAGAGTAATGTTAGAGATGCGTGCATAACTATAAAAGTTCAAAACGTTTAGCTACTTTCTGATGTACTACATACAGCATGTTCTCAGTTCTGTATTATCTAACTTGACATAACTCAGCATAACCGCACCTAATTTACCATAGGCTAACGCAATCCTTGCTGAACCCTAATTACCATGGCACAACCTACCCTATCTAACCAAAATATATCTGACACAAATTAACCCTTTTCTGAAACGGCTGATTCATCTCACTTATTGCCGAGGCAGTACGCTGGATTCGGCTCGTTCGTTGTAACATACACACATATTGTATGTAGACACTGGTCAGTTGATACAGGAAATTGGTGGCACATTGCGCTTGCGACGGATTAAGTTAAAAAAATTATGGCACTACGTTCAGATCAATCACAACAAGCGTTCTATTTGTTCTCATACCGTTGACGATGCACTTACATTGTACTCACGTTGTTCAGATGTACTATAAAGAAATGAATGGTTTCGATGCATGATGAGTGCCCTGTCTGTAACTTAACTTAAAGCGAGTTCGATTAGGACATAAACTCGATATGTTTAGCTTAAATCAAGCGGGACTCAGGGCGTGTCCGATTTGGGACATAAAAGTCGAGCTAGGCCAAGCCCACTTGACTCAACTTGTCTGGAACTGTTGACAGGAACTTTAGCTTCGTCGTTTTGAATCGTTTTATAGGTGTCAGAAGCGAGCAGCTCAAGTTGAACCGACTGAAATCTCAATTCTACAAAGTAATATTGAGTTTTTAGAAGCCTTACAGGTGATGAATTTAGACTGATCAAATGAAACGTGAATAAACGGGACGAATTCGAGGCACCTGTCTGCAGTTTCGGACAAGTTAAATCAAGTAGCTTTGGCTTAGATCGACTTTCAGGTCCCAATTGAACACTCCGTAATTAACATAACTTCATTTATACCTATTGATTATAATTATAAATGGATATCAAAAAAGATATGTACTTGCACTGAATGATAGGCAATGGCTCCAAGCCTAACTACCTGTTAAGCACGGAGGTTTGGGCATACGCGCTGCTTCTGATGTGGCATTGCCCGCCTTTATCTCCTCGTGTCGACAGGGTGCCCAACTGGTCGCCGAAATCCTTGGCGTTAACAGCGCGGTAGTGCACCGGGAGCCAGAAGCTGCGGCAGAGGGGCTGACCAGGGCAGAACGAGCTAAGTCTCTTCTCATTAGTGAAGCTGTTGATGAGAGGGAGAGGTCACGTCTCCGCGCTGCCATTGCGGAGTTTGCGGGTGACTGGCTGCATGCCCTGCCAGTTCCGTCCCTTGGACTCTTGCTAAACCCCTCTGACCTCCGAAATTCCATTGGTGTGCGCCTGGGCTGTGGGGTTGTTCATGCGTCGATTGTGATGGCGTCCATGGACTGTCGTGCAGATCAAGCGCTGGTAGGACAGCTCAACACCGGGTGGCGAACGACGTAATAAAGCGTGCCTTAGCTAGCGCGGAAGTGCCATCAGTTTTGGAACCGGTTGGGTTGACTCGAGGGGATGGTAGGCGGCCGGATGGTCTTACATTGATCCCGTGGCGTGAGGAGCGCTGTCTTATATGGGATTTCACCTGTGCCGACACCGTGGTCGCGACTCGCAGGGAACGTACGTCGGCGCAAGCAGGAGCGGCGGCCCGCGCAGCCGAAGCCAGAAATTCAGCGTATTACGCGGACCTCTCCCGGGACTACATTTTCACCCCAGTGGCGGTCGAAACGTTTCGCCCCTTAGGCCCAAAGACTGTTGATTTCATCAAGGAGCTTTCGAGGCGTCTAATGTCAGTTTCACGAGATAAGAGAGCTGGGTACTTTTCCCGGCAGCGCGTTGCTGTCGTAATTCAGCGAGGGAATGCCCTCTCTGTAATGGGTACTATGGGTAGAGGGGAGCTTCTCTTGTTTTAGGTCGTCCTTCTGTTTTTGCGGTTGGGCGCGTCCGTGCGAGCCTCACTCCAGAACTCCGATTGAGATGGTGGCATGGCCACAGTCTTTGGCGTGTTGGGGCCTCTGACCTGTATTATGTACATGAGCTTAGTTTTAGAATTGAAATGCGTGTGAAAAGTACCTACATGTGTATATTATACACTGGTCTGTGTGTACAGGATGCGTACGCGCATAGTGTCTCTATCCATTGTTCAGTTAAGACTGTAGATTTTCAACAAATTACCGCTCGCGGAAAAACTAGCTTAGAGAAAAAGTGCTGTTAAGTTGCAGGGCGCTCATCATACAACGATACCATTCATTTCTTTATAGTACATCTGGATAGTATGAGTACAATGTAAGTGCATCGTCAGGGTATAAGAGCATATAGAACGCTTTTTGTGACTGCTTTGA
Organism: Parhyale hawaiensis; assembly: GCA_001587735.2. Classification (NCBI taxonomy): domain Eukaryota; kingdom Metazoa; phylum Arthropoda; class Malacostraca; order Amphipoda; family Hyalidae; genus Parhyale; species Parhyale hawaiensis. The sequence goes on from LQNS02000014.1 coordinate 119,884, forward strand.
ACGTACAGTGCCTTATCATTATTTTTGACTCAATTCGTCGTAAGCGTAATGTGCCACCAATTTCATGTAACATGTACATAAAATACTCAGAGACTCAATATAGATTAGATTAGATAGAGGGCAGTAGACGAACCAATAGGCTCATTCCCAAAGAGACCCCGGAACTTACGCTCCGGCCCTCTATGAGCTATTGCCATTATGTTAGAAGGATATAGAGGACAGGAGAAAAGAGAAAAAAAGGGGGGGGGGGGAAGTGTCCCTGCCAAAGAGACGATCATGAATGCATGCAAGCACGATCAAGAGCCGCTGACATGCGGAGATTAGAGACGTCAAACTGAATAGTTGGAGCGGGAAAGAGAAGACGGATTAAGGTGACCTCGGAAGCTTTGGCCGTTAAGAGTTTGCGACTGCTGGAGGAGGATTTCTTAGCTATGGAGGATGTCTCTCCCAATGTAGTCAAGACTATTTTTAAACGCGTTGACTGACTCCGCACTAACAGCATCGGAATGGAGTCTATTCCAAATACTGACTATGAAATACGGAAAGAACTGCTAATTTAAGGTCGTTCTTCGAGATTTATGCTTGAGTTTTTGACCGTTGTTTCGCAAGCGATCCTTAAGGTCTCTTTCAAAGAGTCCTGTTGTATGTACTGTACGTCGTTGAAGCAATTCAAATAGTTGAACGTTTCTATGAGTTGCCCCCTGAGTCATCTTTGCTCGAGAGATCAGATCCAGTTCTTTTAGGCTACATTCATACGGGTCATTTCGCAGCTGGGGTATCATTTTCGTTATCCATGTTATTGATATCTTTACACAGATGTGACGACCAGAATTGAACAGAAAATTCTAAGTGTTGTCGCACTAACGCCTTGTACAAGGGAACGATGATGTCCTTGGACTTGTATTCAAAAGTTATTTCTGGTGATGAATCCCAGTACTCTGCTTGCCATTTTCACATTCATGTCCACTTGCAGGACATTTTGTTTGTAATAGTGATTCCCAAGTCACGCTGTTGGGTGATATGCCAATTCCGTCCCGTTCATTTGCAATGGGGGTGAAGGATTCATGAGCCCAATGAGCATTACTGAGTATTTGTCGACAATAAAGCTCATCTGCCACGTTGAGCTGCATTCCATGAGGTGGTCAAGGTGTTTTTGGAGCTCGGCTCTTTTCGTGCAGGATGACATAGTTTAGTATCATCGCAAATTTTATATAAACTGCTAACACACGAGCAATTTTCACATGTTGCTCACATTAAATGAAGTTGAAGTTCATCACACACCTTAATTGATGCCTATTAATTATGAGAATAAACTTCACGGCACGTAAATTGCGAATTTACACAGTTTTTTCAAGGTACGCTTCTGAGTGCAACACCATCACCCGTCGCCCCTCCCACTGTGGCCTGCGACCTGCCATGCCATTGGCTGCTTCGAGAGTTTACTAGCTGAAAGGTCCAGGAAAAAAAATCGCGTCCTGGTGTGACATCAACACTCAAGCATCCTGTTACTGCACGATGCTTGATTATTAAGGTGAGGGGCAGGTCTGTTTGCGGGTTGCTTAAAGGTAAAGGCTCCCTGATCGCACGCCCAAACTGGAAATCCATCAGTAGTTGTAGTAGTTTAAGCCTCCCTACCCACAGAGTTGCTATGATTCAAAAAAAGGAAGAAAAGGGGACACAAAGAAAGTCAAGAGAAACGTGGAACCCAAGAGCGAATCAACGTGCTTGGGAACAGCAAGTCGGGAAAGAAAAGGAAGAACAGAACAAAGCATCATCAGTAGGAGTATGAATTCGGAAGGAAGCAAAATGGGCACGAAAGACAGACGTCCTGAAGGATCCACAAATAATGGTTCGTTCTTCAGATGCATGCTAACTGGCTCAAAGTAGTGCACTGCTGCGGTTCATCACAGTTCATCAAGAGCTATCGCCCAGGTCTGAATTCTGTTATGCTTCAGGGTTATCGGAAAAAATAAGGTATGGAAAACCCGACGGTATTTCGATCACACAAACAGTATTTTTGTTAGCTTGAATCATTTCAATGAACGGGTGATTTGTTTTTCAACGTTCATAAGCTAACCAGGAAGCTGAAGCAGGCTAAATCAATTCTCTAGTGAAGTGATAGTAGGCGTCAAACTAGAAGCTCTCTCCTCTGAACTCATCACACCAATGGTGACCATGATGTTAGCATAGGTTGAGCTCAGAGAGGCTAGCTACTGTATCTGAACCTCAGGCATGACTCATAAGATACCAGAAAAAAAAAAGATCCTGAAGGCTCCACTCAAAGCTAAGGTACACCATGAGGCCACCCAATGGACCTGCTCGGCAGAAGCTGATTTCTACTACTCTACAACAGCGGTGAATAACACAGTTGTCACTTACCTGGACAGCCTCCACCGTCATGGCTCTTATGGCACTCGGAGTCACTCCACTGAAGGCATCTGGGTCCAGAGACGCGATGTAGGAGGCTGTCTTGCCAGCAAACACTACACCCATCTCGTGGACCTACGGCGGTTCGACGTGTGTATCAGCATTTTATAGTTGACATAGTACAGGCCCAGAACCCGTCTATCAGTGAGTTCCCACACAGGATTCATGCGCATGAGAATAGTATGTAGGAAGAGAAGAGAAAGAATAGTACAAAGCATCACAAGTAGAAGCATGAAGTGAAAGTCAGCAACTGGGCACGAATAACTGACGTCCTGAAATAACATAGGACAGGGAAACCTATCTAAGCAAACTCCCCGGGGGATGGGGTGAAGTGATTTATTAGAAGAAATTTTAAATTAGGCCCCTGTTTCGAAATCGCATTGCAACAAACACAGGCCACCCGACATGTGTTAGCCATTAGGGATAGAAAACCCAACAGCCTATAATTTCCCAAAGGCAAATAACCACTACCGGGTAATGGGCCCCAAGGCATAAAACTCGGCCTACCCGATTGTATTAGATTGAGTCAATAGGAGATCCAGAGCGGAAAATGGATTGGTAGAATGGGGTGTGGGGAGGGGGTGCCGAGGGAGCAACTGGGGACACGTCCCCATGGGCCCAAAGATTGAAGTTTAATGCTGAAAACATTCACGATATATGATATTTTTTCCCACAAAATATTTTGCATGTATGGTGGGCTTTAAAAAGAGAAGAAAGTAGGACGCAACTTCTATGCACCATTGGATGTTACGGTATATATAATATATTTGCCTACTACCTCTCCCAAGAACCACAGTTGGATCCTCCCTTGGGTGAAGCAAATTAAGAGTAGATTAGCAGAGGTTCAGTTCAGATAAAATTGGGGCCCAATCTAAACTTACAAACGCACGTATTATACTTTTATCTTTGGTGAGTCGCATTCTTAACCACCAACAGCTTAGCTTTGCGGCTCCCGTTCTAAGTAAAAGAATATCAAGTTTTGCGGTTAGAAAACTAGGGTACAGCACCGGATCTAAGATTCTTAGAAAGGGGACGTAAGCCCTGGAAAACACTGCAAGCCACGAAGCCATGAAAACTAAAAAGAAAATCATGTTTCACGGATGTATTCTCTCACCAGCTGGAAAAACAAATGTTCCTAATTTTTTTCTGGAGCATAGTGCCATTTTCTTACAAACATTATTATGAAAAAAAAAATGTTTTTTCATTGGGTTTTCTTAAACAAGTTTGGACAAGTCTGAACTAAATCAGCTAATATTACATTGACACAATAAGTTGCCTGCCTAAACTCGGCACTGAAAACATTGTAGAGACAGTCTTGAAAAAACAGTTCTCTAAAAATGGGTTGTACACCCAGCTCCCTCCTTGGATCTGGCCCTGTTCTATCAGTTTAATAATTAATTTGTCACTTTGAGCTCTTTGATGATAAACGTGGTGAGGTAGGATGCAAGCATGCCGAACACCTACAGGACCTGATTAACGTCAATGGGGTCCAGGGTCGTGAATTTTTTTCCTGAACCTTTCAGCAAGTACAGTCTAAGGGCAGCCAATGGCGTGGCAGGTCACGGGCCACAGTGGGAGGGGCGAAGGGATTGTTTGTGATGGTGCTGCAATCAGATGCTTACCTCGAAAAAACTATGTAAATTCACAATTAAAGTGCCGGGAACTTTATTCTGATTATTAATAGGCATCATCAATGAAGGTGAGTGATGTACTTGAACTCCGTTTATATGTGAGCAGCATGTGAAAATTGCTCGTGTGTTAGAAGTTCATATTGTGTATCTGTGTATTTTGTGGACATGTTATATGGAGTAAATGTCACCAAGCATTGTGCGCAATGCCTAGCCAATAAGTGAATTGAATCACTCATATATTAAATGCATAGGTTTGTTTTAAGCTATGTTAGACTAGGCAATGTTCTATTAGTTCAATGAACAGTAACATAAGAGATGCGTGCATAACTATAAAAGTTTATGACGAGTACATTCTGAAGTATTACAAAGGTTATGTTCTCCGTTTTTTATTCTCTAACTTGACATAACTCAGCCTAGCCGTGCCTAATCTTGCCTAGGCTAACGTAATGCTAGCTGAACCCTAATTACCATGGCATAACCTACCCTATCTAACCTAAACATATCTGACTTAAATCATCCCGTTTATGAAACAGCTGATTCATCTCACTTATTACCGAAGCAGTACGCTGGGTTCGGCTTGTTCGTTGTAACATACACACACATCGTTTGCAGACACTGGTCAGTTGACACAGGAAATTCGTGGCACATAACGCTTACTACGAATTACGTTCTAAAGAATGTTAAGGCACTGTACGTTCAAATCATTCACAAAAAGCGTTCTATATGTTCTCATACACTCGACGATGCACTTACATTGTACTCACACTATTCAGATGTACTATAAAGAAA
>LQNS02000014.1:125447-139792 GCA_001587735.2 Parhyale hawaiensis
AATCGAACGCGCTTTAAGTTAAGTTGCAGGGCACTCATCATACATCGAAACCATTCATTTCTTTATAGTACATCTGAATAGTGTGAGTACAATGTAAGTGCATCGTCGAGTGTATGAGAACATATAGAACGCTTTTTGTGAATGATTTTAACGTACAGTGCCTTAACATTCTTTAGAACGTAATTTGTAGTAAGCGTAATGTGCCACGAATTTCCTGTATCAACTGACCATTGTCTACAAATAATGTATGTGTGTGTGTGTGTTACAACGAACAAGCTGAACCCAGCGTACTGCTTCGGCAATAAGTGAGATGAATCAGCAGTTTCAGAAAAGGGTTAATTCAAGTGAGATATGTTTAGATTAGATGGGGTAGATTATGCCATGGTAATTAGGGTTGAGCAAGGATAGCGATAGCTTAGGCTAGATTAGGTACGGCTAGGCTGAGTTATGTGTACTACGGAACTGAGAACATAACCTATGTAATACTTCAGAAAGAAAACCTTGTAAACTTCTATAGTTATGCACGCATCTCTTTAGCATTACTCTCCATTCAACTAATAGAACCTGGCCTAGTGTAACATAGCTTAAAACAAACCTACCCTTTTAATGTAGGAGTGATTCAATTCACTTATTGGCTAGGCATTGGTGCATGGTGACATTTACTCCCTATAACGTGTACATAAAATACACACAGACACAATATAAACTGCTAACACACGAGCAATTTTCACATGTTGCTCACATTTAAACGAAGTTCAAGTACATCACACGCCTTAATTGATGCCTATTAATTATTAGAATAAACTTCACGGCACGTAAATTGTGAATTTACATAGTTTTTTTCAAGGTATGCTTCCGAGTGCAACACCATCACATAACCATCACCCTTCGCCCCTCCCACTGTGGCCGGTGACCTGCCACGCCATTGGCTGTCGTGAGACTGTACTTGCTGAAAGGTTCAGGAAAAACATTCGCTCCCGGGTCGGGTAAATTGAGGAGCGTCATCACCATCATGGCCAAGGAGGTTTAATAAGAGGAGGGAGCGAGCGGGCTGGAGATTGAGGCTCAAAGTTCTCCCTTGGTCAAGAGTGGGCAGGGGTCCCAGTTGCCAGGTAGCATTCTTTCAGGTAGGTGTATGAGAGCCAGCTATCAGCAACATATGCAATATAAGCATAACCTACGCTGACGATAGGTCAACACTTGCCACGGAGGAACATAAGAAGACGCTTGATCAAGATTTTTGAGGGTCCAGAAGTCGATCTTAGATAATAGGTATGTATTATATAAACTCCCATGATTACGGCCCTCAGTACAGCATGGCAAGAAATAAAGCTTGCGGGTCTGTCGGGCAGTAAATGGCCGTGTTTTCTCTTATCTTTTAACCTATTTGATCACGGTCTATCTAAGGCAACATAATTACATAGGCTTATACCACGTTTTTTTCAAGTACTTTGTCTTCCAGGAGGCCCTTTTCTCTAGGGAGCTAGAAGCAATTGATAAAATGCCTCTTAAGAAATCTGGACGGTGAGTCTCAAGATGGCGTGCGGCACAAACATTTTACTGTCGCTAGCAACTCTATAGATAATGTTACCGAAAGCATAGGTACTGTATATAGTTGCATACTAAAGCAGGATAGTCACATAAAATTTTCGTCGGTGTTAGCTAATGGTACTAAGTTGCCGTGGCCATGCCTACGATTTCAAGCATTTGAGCATTGCGCTAAAGTCTTTGCAAACTTAAACTCGCTCAGAATTATGACGCGCAGTAAATATTCCACTACTGGCACTTACTGAAACACAAAAATTGTGGTGGTAGCTAAGATTTTACCAAGCGTTTTCATACAGTTCTGTAATGTACAAACTAACGGAAACAATAACTCAGGTTACATAATCCGTTTAGTTGGGTAAGGGATTAGCTGAGAGCAACGATAAAAGTCGTTATTGAGCAACTTCACAGTAGTAAGTTGTACCAACGTTAACAGGTTTACTCACATAGTTTTTCGAGAGGATGTTGTGGTAGTAAGAACCGGATGTCGGGTTGGCCAGAGGCACAAGCACTCGCTCCCTGTCGCACCCCTCCAGCACGACCCCCAGCACGCTTATGGCATCCCTGCAACATCAAGTTACCGGTTGTTGCACCGGCTTACTTTCACAATCGATTATATTATTCAGCTTGGGGTTGCATAGGCACGTCCATCCGTCGGTATGTTACGCATTCAGCTTAGAAAACCCCAAACTTACGAACACAATAAGTTCTGAGAAATCCTTGTATTTATTCGTGTATTTATTATTTCGTGTCCGCTCTTAAAGAAATAGAGAGGCGAAAAATAGGTCAGGTTACAGAGTTTGTAATGAAGTTCCGTATTGAGAGAGATCGATGACCTCCCAGGTTGCAGAAGATGGCGAAAGTGGGATCCTTATTCCTTCAACTGAATACACTGCTTGCTTGAAACACTTCCTGAAATCGAACAAACATAAATACAGCTTCTGGAGTCTGATTTTATAACTTTTTCTCGCGGGTCATGACCTAAAAATTCGGCAGATGGTCGACGAAGCACTCTGAAGATGATGATTTTTCACAGGCATTAGACAATTTTTTCTTCTGGCTTACCTATAGCCTTTCTTATTTGGGGAAGCAGTTTTCTCTTCATATGCTAAAAGTTCAGTCTCCAAATGAAGCAGATACTTGAGTGGGCAAGACGGTATCACGGCTGACTGCAATTGCATTCAAGTTCATTGCAGTGTTTTTTTTCTCGAGATTTCTGCCTGTTAATATAGAAGTCCTACGGATAAGAGCATGATAAAGGATCAATGAAGAAAATGAATAACCAAGTCAGAGAAGAGAGGATTCCGCACCAGCCTATTGGTATTAGGCAAACATATCGATTATTACGTGAATTTCCTCACGCACGGGTCCACTACCTACTTACCTTGAGGGTCTTCGGAAGAAGTCCAGGTGACGTTGTTCACGTCAGCCCACGTGTGTAGAGTCACATCTGCTGGGCGTCTTCTGTGGTGCCGCAGTAAGCGACCAAAGAGAGAGCAAGCAGCGAATTATCTCCACAGTGCAAGTAACCGCTGACCGCTGGTCTATCTGGTATTCTTCTTAAATGAGAATCCAGCAAATTTTTGAACTCTACAACTTTGATATCAGTGTTGTTTCGAATATGACGAGGCATTGTGTTAAACAATCTTGCTACCCGTTCAGCGAAGCTATCAGAATATTTAGTGGCCACGGCTTTTCCACCATCTCTGCTTCCAGTTCTTTCTGAGTATCTGGCGACAATCCACTCATTCACATTCACAGTGAGACGTCCCAGAATTTTCCAAACATATATGATTGTAAATCGCTCGAATCTTCGTTGCATTGAATATAAATGGAGACAGCTAAGTCGTTCGTGGTAACGTACTCCTGCATGCCTCGAATTCTGGCCGTGAACGATCGTTGGAGACCCTCAAGTTGTTTTTTTCTTATACTCGGCATCCAAAGGGGAGAACAGCATTCTATTCTCGGAAGAATAATTGCTTCCTTAGTGTGAGCATTACATCTACTTCGCGTGACGAAAAAGTTCGCAAAACCCATCTACTCCATCTTTTTCCCACAACGATAGCTCTAGTAATATGTTCTTCGAACGTAGCATCGTCTTGCATTCTCGCTTCGAGGTCTCTTAAAACTGTTTCTCTCAATTTCATGCCCATCGCTGGTGGTATATTGCGTGGATTCAAAGAGCGTTTGCTTTTTCCGTATCTTAGCAGTTCAAATTTTGTTTCATCAAAGGCCATATTATTTTTTACCAACCATTGGCAGATACTTTCCAAATCTCGTTGCACAGATAGCACGTCTCCCACAGATTGCACAGCAGCTAGTATTCGTGTATCGTCAGCAAATGACGAGGGTACCGCATAGTTACATCCGGACCCCATGTCATTGATCATGATGAGGAAGAGAAAAAGCCCAAGCACGGTGCCTTGTGGTACTCTATTGAGTACCGGCTGTCAGAATGACACTTTGTTGTTGACAATTACACTTTGGGTTCTATTTGACAGGAACGCTTCAAGCTATATAATAAAGTATACCGTCCGTGACCCATTCGTTCAATAAAAACTTCACCTAAAAATAATTGTCACCAACATATGCAAAAATAAGCCAGGGTGTTCATATCTACAAAGTCGGATATTCGTGTCTTGGAGACACACAGTATTAGATAGGGAGAGAATAAGAAACCACACTGGTACAGTCTCAGGAGGGAACAACGAGAGATAGTTTAAAGCCGCCACTTCTCACAGGTCATAGATCTGGTGTTTTACAAGGAAAAACCTTTACACTGTCTAGCAAGGATATGTGTCCGGTTACACTCACGTCATTCACGACGATTTTGCGTTCAACTAAGATTTCTAGCTGCGTAACCCCTAAAATAAGCACTACGTAGCCTAACTTAGCCTAGCCCAACCTTACCTAACCTAGCCTAACCAAACCCAACCTATTTAATCTTACCTAACATAACCTTACATAACCTAACCTTACCTAACCTAATCTGCTATATAGCGAGCAGCACAGCACTCGAACTTGAACTCCGCCCGTACATAAACGATGCGCGTACGCAGACACGCACACAAAATCGTCGCAAACGACGAGAGTGCGTCCGGCTCTAGGAGCTATTTATTAGTCGGTGGTAACCTCACCTTTACATTGTCTAGCAACGATACGGGTCCGAGTAGAGGAGCTATTGGTCTGCCTTAACCTCATCTACACTGTCGAGCAAGGATACGGGTCTCAGTATAAGAGCCATTGGTCTAGGGAAGTTTCACACATTTTCACTAGTATAATAATGACGTTAAGAAACCGGATAGACAAATTATATTTATGACTCTGAGTCCTCAGTTTTGGTTTCTCCGTCCTTGCGCGAAAGATTAGAAAGGAAGGAATTCATCAGTTGAACGCCAGAGAATGAGACGTGAGGATATTTTTACCTCAAATTACCGGTAAATAAATTCCATGAATAAGATTGAGATAATACCAAGTACTTTCTGATATTTTTTTGAGCTTTGAGATGGAAGCCTCCGTTTCGATGAGTTCCATACTGCTCCCTTTATGGCACCATTTTCTCGTTTCCAGGTAACTTGACACCGTTAGAACTTAACCCAGTAGTTCCTTCTGCTCTTTGCCATCTGATCGTATCATTATCTTTCACAAGTGGGATTCCATAAAATTATTTGGCTGTACTAAAATCGTCTCAAAGTGTATGAATAAGATTCGTTACTAAAATCCTTTTCCAGACTGAGAATCAAGCCGCCGCCGGCCGTCCAGCGCCACGCCCGGCTGAGCGACGGTCCGCCGAGCCAGCGCAGCCTTCAGCCAGGTGGCGCGGCCGTCAGGCAGCCACCCCGCCAGTCAGCAGACTGGCGGNGGCAGCCCCCCCGCCAGTCAGCAGACTGGCGGTTACCTTGGGGGATGCCCTGGCCCAGCTCGCCATGCCCACTAGTTAATTCGGCGAGGAAGATTCTCTGGTGCCTACCTCCTACTCCATGGACACCTACTCCCGGCAAGCCTTGGTGCTTGTAAAATAAAAAAGAAGCCCTTTACCTATATCTGTGGAATGTAAACTTGTAGCTATAAAGTTAAAAAAAAACTTTAAAAAAGAAAACAAAGAACTTTAAAAGAAAAAACTTTTTAAAAATTTGAAAGACTTTAAAAAATTGAAGACTTCTACCTGCAGAGTATGGGACCCCACCCGACTTCACCGTTGGGTGGCTTCGCCCATTACCTGTCTAATAGTTTAAGGTTCCGGGACTTGGCATTGCGTCCAAGTCCCATAACAACGCTCTTAAGACAGCAGAAGTTCTGCAGGTATGGGATCTACCCCAACTTGATTGTTGAGCGTCTTGCTCATACCCGGTCAGAATTAAAAAAAAAACTCCGCCCTGCAGGGTATGGGATCAACCCCCAACTTGATAGTTGAGACTTCTGCTCCTACCCTGTCAGAGTTCGAAAAAAAAAATAACTTCGCCCGGCAGGGTATGGGGATCTACCCCTAACTTCAAACTTGGGAGACTTGCTCATTCCCTGTCAGAGTTGTAAAAAAAAATAAAAAATAATTAAATAAACTTCTGCCTGCTGGGTATGGGATCTACCCCAAATTCATTGTTGGGCGTCTTGCTCATTACCTGTTTGTTGAGAATGTCTCTTGACACAGCAGGGGAAGCTTAAGAAAAATAATAATAAAATCAAATAAAATACTTCGTTCAAGTTGTCCTGGACACTTGTTCCACCCTGGCTCTGCTAGGAGTTCTGTTCTGTGGAGCGTCTCGCGCCAGACTGCGAGGCATCGGTGGTAATACTCTTTACCCTATCTGCACCTCTTTTTAGCGGGGTTCCCGTTAAACGGTATGCGCTATTAGCCCAGTCATGTAATGTCGACTACCTGGCAAAAGAGGATTATTCCATATGCCATCAACGACGATGACTAAATTGGGCGTGACCGAATGCTCGCATCCCATCCACGCGCATGCGTCTACAACTTAGAACGTACAAAATCATATCTAGGTCTAGCAGTGACCGGAGCTCTCCTCCGAAACTTTTGCGAATCATGTTTCTGTACTAGATGCGGGACTGGTTCCAGCCCGGTTCAAAGAAGCCGGGGTGTTAGTCCCGGTGTCTCTTTGGGAATGGGCCTCTTTGTTCGTCTACTGCCGCCTATCTAATCTACTAGGGGTTCGGCTGTGTGAGAGGTCCCACGCTAGACTGCACGAGACCCGGGGTGATACCAATTAATTTAACCACCTACACCTCTCTCAGCGGGGTAACCGTTAGGAAGGTACACGGTAACAGCCCATTCTTTCATGTCGATTGCCGGACAACAGAAGCTTGCTTCATCTGCTAAAGACGACGTTGACTGAATTGTCCTTGACCGAATGGTCAAACCTCATACACGAGCGTGCCTATGCGGCCTCAAACATACGGAAATCATACCTCGCCCTAACAGGGCCTCGAACTTATCACGCCCAGCGATGCTGGGCCCACCTCTCGATTTAATTGCCCACCTAGATCAAGGACGTTGACCAATCGCCTGGTAAGTAACTGATCACACCTCGGTGTCGAGAGCTGATACAAGCCCAAATGTACGACTCATATCTCCTTTGGCCATTGCAATAAATAGGAGTGTCACGGCGTCGCCGAGTCCGGCGTACATTACTCGGCCTGTCGCCTACCAACAGGTCAGACCAATATTTCAGTATCCGAGTGATCAAACCTCAGTCCCGAGCAGGATTACGCAAGCCTCAAAGGGAGGAAATCCTCACTTTCAACGAGGCTCTGAGCTTGTCTCACCCAGCGAAGCCCTGCCCGACGCTTTACCAAACCGTTTTCACCTATGACTCTCACGTGGATCCATCGTTTCACTCCCTGGATATTCTTGCCTCAGCATGAATCGTACTTATGTAAGTAAGGAGCATACAACAATCATACGGACAACGCTCTGAAGTGATTGCTCCGAGATCCATCAAAGCATTTAGCTGACCGGAACTCGCGTCGGCCATACCTTCGAGGCTGACCACTAATGCAGTACCCGAAAGGCTGCACCCCAGTTAATTATGTTAAATAATCGAACCGACGAGAATCTTACAGTGCCTTGATCTTGTCCTCAAGCGCATCACCTGGTCTTGATTCTCCCCACGACGCGGGGGAAACTGCACTGAGCTGTGACTCACGACTCTCCATCGCTAACAGCGATGACCGGTGCTCCTTTTACCTCGCACGTTCTCAACAATGTGCACTCGAAAGGATCGCTATGTTTCTTGCTAACTTCTCTGAACTAGTTTCTACAGGCTACGCCGGACTCTACTCTGCCCACTCAGTCTGTACTTATCAGGGTCGTCCCAACTACCTTGGGTACGAAACTCAGCTCGCAACCTCGCACCCGCCTTACGGACTCTACAGTAATCCCTGGGCTCTGACAAAGGTATTCTCTTGACTGAAAGGTCCCACCTGAAGTAAGAGCGTGCAAACACAAACATCGACGGGAAATAACTCCCTGAGTGGTCCTGAACATGCCATCCCGCTTCGCTTGAATCACTTTAAGGTTGGAGCGCCGGCCTCAAAAGGCGAAACCTTTTAACGCTGCTCTGGCACTACCCATTACGTCATTGTTCAGCAACTCCTCCGCTGAAGGCACTATGGCTAGCACGAACACACGGGGCACTCTGATCGGTTCAGAGCACGACTCGGGAAGACCTGTGTTAGTATGGCCATATCGGCTGCGACTGAAATCTCACCTAACGCCTCAGGGGAAAATCGATCAGTCGGTCTCAACAGGGACAGTTCGGAAAGTATGAACTCTGCGTTCGGGCTCGTCCTAGGAGACGACCCACTTTCTCAGACCGTGTTAGGGCGGAAATCTGCGTTGCGGACGCAATAACAACGTACTCCCCTTGTGTCGCAAAGACATTTCTATCTCTGACGCTGACCTGGCGTAGTCGGGCAACCATCCCAGCTACCTACTCGAAGCACTCCTTTTCTGCGTCACTCGGGTATGATACCTAGGGTCTCTACAGACCTGTGAGCCTAGCAGGCCCTACGCAGGCCGATGGTCAGCCCCGAGCCTCAGTACCTCAATAATGAGGCCAATACCACAACGTAACTCTTAGAACTAGAACCGATCTAGTATAATGGTCGCAAATCCGAACCACGAAGACGACCCCCTCCCGTAGCATTATCAGCGCCTACAGGCTCGCCTCGGGGAAGAGTCCCCTCTGGACCTTTCAGAGCAGTGCAAGCTCAGCCTCCCTCCCGCCTATGAATGCTAAGCCGCATGCGGCCTTTACGTCAAGCACCTTTCGCCATGCGGACTACGCCGGTGGCGAGACCCTTAACTAGCAGAAGTTGACCGGCGGTTACCACCACCCCGGACTTTGGTCCCTCCGAATCATGATTCGGCTACACATAGTCCGGAACATACGCACCATCTGGTGTGCCAACGTACGATAGGGCCGCCAATGCTATCTCTCACTACCTACTCCCCTCGCTCGGATAAGCGAGAAGCCTCCGACCTCCATGCCCTCCATACGCTCTATATTTAGGCCTGATCGACCAAGCACGTGCTTCCCCGAAAACATTACTCGGGCCTCGCAACTCAGGAACCTCCTGTCACACCCAGACCTCCAAGTCAACCTGTCGGGATCTCCTGATGGTAGGAAGTTAAGACGGATTTTCACTTCCTCTTATATAAGTACCACCGTAACGCAGGCGCCCTAAGTTGTACGACCGAGTTGTATTTAATAGGCTGGGACTTAAAATAATTAGATTCTGCCTTTACAATCTGATCTCTGGTCGCTTCCACAGCCAATGGTTACCCGTTCGGGCCTTAAAATAATAGGTCCTAACGGTGTTAAGTGACTTGGAGGTGAGAAAATATGCTTGTGACGAGCCAAGAGCGACGGAACACGCCCTTTTTCCCACCATAAGGGAACTTGACACCGTGAAGTCTTCCCACCTCCCCGTCGCGACCAAATGGTTGCGTGTGCATGGCGAGCAGAGCTAGGGCAACCCTGATGTAAACGCCAGTCGGCTGCCTGGCAGCCACGCCAGTCGGCTGCCTGGCAGCCGCGCCACTAGGCTGAAAGCTGCGCTGGCTCGGCGGACCGCCGCCCAGCCGTGCGTGGCCCTGGACAGCTGACGGCGGCTTGATTCTCGGTCTAGAAAAGGACAAGGAATTTAGTAACGAATCTTATTTATACACTTCAAAACGATTTTAATGCTGCAAAGGAATTTTATAGAATCCCACTTGTGAAAGATGAGGATACGATCAGATGGTAAAGGGCAGAAGGAACTACTGGGATAAGTCCTAACGGTGTCAAGTTCCCTTATGATGAGAAATAGGGCGTGTTCATTCGCCATTGGCTCGTCACAAGCATAATTTCATCACGCTATTCGGCTCCGGGTCGCGCATGACTTGCCGTTATTTTTTGTTACAGCTGGATGTTGTTTGTCTCTACATGGTTCTTGCTTCGGTACGAATATCTCTAAAACATGGTATATTTTATCTTACAAAGCTCGTACATATGTGTATGCACGCTAGCATAGACATATATTTAAATTTTCAAATTATTATGCCACTTCATCAATGATAATCAGAATTCACACATACCCGGAAGACAAACGCGTGTGGAAAAAGTACAGAAACCAGAAGAACAACAACAAAACAAAGTTTTTTCGAAAGGAAAGGTAAACAAGGCAGGGAAGTAATGTTATGAACATGCAGGAATACGGTTCAGTTTCCTACGCAGAGATGAAAAATGCATTTGTTAGCCAAACGCGAATAAAAGAAGAGCAAAATGAAAACCATAAATATATAAACGGATATTACCGCGTGAATAGGAAGAGTTTAGGACGTGAATGAGTCGTAAAGCGCAATTCCAAAGCACCATGGGTGTTAACGGGCAAAAAGAAAGAACTGTGGACGTGGAGGAACATTGTAGCAATCGACAGAGATTCGTCGAACTGGTCTCACTTGAGGCTGTTGACGCTTATGGATCGGATTTGGGACTCGCTGAGGTGGCACAGCAGCCGGCCGAACATTACAACCTGAGTGGACGTCCAGCTGCCGATGGGTTGTCGTCGCTCCAGTACCTTCTCTGCATAGGCCTTCAGCTGAGGATGGGCAGACAATATCACGGGAAGGAAATAGAGAATGAAAACAAGTATTGGAAAGACAAGTACGATACCTCGTAAGTAACGAAAAAAACGCCAACTCGCACTTATCCTCCATAACACTTATCCTGGAAGCCACTCTTTCCCCGATGGGAGAAATGGTGGTAGTAGTAGTGAAAAAGTTAGCTAGTGCAGTGATTCTAAGTCACATAGTACCGAAGGACAAATACTTCTTTATCAGCATTTCTGCCGGAAGCTCGGGAGTGGACAGCGAACTAACTGTAGTGAGTTCCATATCTAATTTTATATCATTGCACAGATGGCCGTGAGAAACTAGATGCAAAGCACTTCATGGACACAAAAGATAAGAAGACAGGGGGCTCCTCCCATGTCCCCGCAGAGAGAAGCAACTCACACATTTCTATAACGTAGGGGACTCTCCATTTCCTGTAGCACACCAGTCCATATAACCACTGGAAAGGGCATAGTAATGTGCCACAATTATCAAGACGTTTTTTTGGCTGTACATACTAGGTACATAGTTGGTGAGCCATATTGGATATTTTTAATGCAGGTAAGAATCTTCTGCATAACAAAATACCTCGAAATGCCATCAATGCTTTCTCCTCAGCATCTACGAAATTCAACTCCTTTTTGTGGAAGGCACGTCATGAGTCATCTTACCTGGTCATCAGGAAAATTCATCTTCCTGCTGCCCAGTATGGCGACCACGTCATCAAAATCAGGCGAAGTGATATCTGGTAGTTCCGGGATCTTGTCGGGCGTGATGCCCTTGAGGGCGAAGTTGAGGGCCTTCATCTCGGCACTAGTAAGAGAACTGTAGGCCTTGTTGCTCAACGAGTTGACGATGCGCCTCACGATTATCTGCAACATTGTTATCAAGTTTCTAGTCGAAATATCTCTTGCTATGGAAATCCTAGTGAGCTAGAAGAAAAACGAATACTGCTGATATTGCCGCGCATTAGAACTGGAAACGAAATGTAGACTGACGGAAGAAAGAAAAAGGACGGAGGTCAAGTAGGGGCAGTCAGTAGAAAGTGTAGACATAGCTGAACCTGCGCTGACCGCCCATCCTCTAGCCCTGGCTGTCTAACCAAACTTTCTACCGCCCTTTTACTTGTAATCAAATCAAAAAAGCAGCTGCACAGGGGTGTCCGTCACCTGTCACTAATTGTGATGTTATACCTACCAAAGCGGAAGCTGATACAGAAGTAGCGCAAAAATTTGAAACAAAATTGTTTGATGACATATCTATGTAACAGATGCAGAAGAGTTCTCGAGAGCGAAATAATTCGATTACATCTAAATGCCCCAGATGTTGCTACTATTTATTACATTACTATTGAAATACATCCAATATTCAGAGCCGTATTACCCGGGGCCCTATTGTTGTCCATCTACTGACATATACGAGGCTTGAATAATAGAGAAACTATACATACAACCAAACTGGTCTCACCTGGGCCTTGTCGCTGTCCATGTACTTGCTGCCGAGCGCAGAGAGGCAGCCCTTCATCTCGTCGGTGTCGGCGGTCTCGAGCTCGCTGCTGCTGATGTCGTCCACGCCGCTGACGCCAGCGCGGTCGCAGATGCCGATACTGCTTTCGCCACCAGCTACACAAAAGGATTAATTTTATCTGAATGCCATAAAATGAGCAACAAGGCCCTTACTGACGCGAGTGGCTAGTTGCAGGCGTGACTGCATTAAAATAATATAATCCTAATATAATAAAATGCTAGGTGTATTTATTTCGTGTCCGCTCTTAAGGAAATAGGCAGAAAATAGGCCAGGTTGAAGATTTTGTACTCTACGTTACGTTTCCATAAAGAACGATCTCCAGGTTGCAGATGATGGCGAAAGTTAGATCCTTTTCCCTTAATCTGAATGCCCTTCTTGCTTGAAACACTTCTTGAAGTCGAAAGAATATATATGCAGTTTCTGGAATCCGATTCTATAACTTTTTTCTCTCAGGTCACAACGTACAAATTCGGCAGATGATCAACGGAGCACTCACGACCGGTAGAATACAATTATTTCACGGACAGAAGACAACTATTTCTTCTAGCTTACTGTCTTTCTCTGAGAGAGCACATTTCGCTTCAAAAGCCAAAAATTTCAACATTTCAATGAAGCAGATAGTTAAGTATGGAAGACAGTATTATGGATACGGTGTACTCACATTGCATATAAGCCGACTGGAGGGCATTCAAGTTTATCGCAGTGTTTTACTTGAGATTTTACTCTGGAAGACGCTCATTTAATTAAGAAGTAGGATAGGGAACGTAAAGAAGGATGAGACGACTACAGTTTCAAGAACGAAGACGTGCTTTCAATGGAGACATGAAGCGCTTATGCAGAAGCAGAAAAAAATATAAAAGAAGGGAATAAGAGTTGCTAATAAGTCTGAGTGGGAAAATGTGGAAACGGCAAGTCAGCGAAGAGAGCAAACATATAAATTATTGCGTGAAGTTTTTCACGCAACGAGTCCACTAGTTATATAATATATATCGACGAGTGTTTTAATATTTATTTGAGTTTAGAAATAAGCTACATTATCTTGTATGCCATGAAACACATCAATATTATACTGTCTTTATTAGTATTTAATAAGGTATATTATTATAACAATTAACACAACACACGCAGCTAACTGACGCATTCTGACGCGGTAGGGTCCTACCGTTGTTGCTTGGCCAAGCGGGATCCATGAGCTTTAGCGCAGCCACGGCCTGCAGGCGCAGTACGTTGTCCCGCGCCCTCATCTCCGCCTCGTACGCTCCTCTCACGTGGCCATTACACTCTGCCTGCTCAGTGAGAGAGTTACCACTCCGCGAACATTCTCGTGCCATGATTAAATAGGTATGGTTTGGGCTTCCAAACGAAACGTATAACCCACGTACGAAGTTTCTCCCCATACAGGATCAGTGCACATGGATTACAATAGCAGCGGACGTTGCGTGCTGCAGTTGATACACATGTGCCGAAAAAAAGGGTGGTTCGCCCAGCGCGATCTATTCCTAGGGATCAAAAAACATTATTGAGGAAGAGAGCGCGATTGTTGAAACGTCTTCCAACAGTTGTAAGCACTACCGATAAGGACCGAATTTTAAATGAAGTTGTCGAAATAGAGAGGAAGTTGCGGGAGTCCCTAGAGCTGGAGTGCGCTGCAGAGAAGTCGCGTGCAGTGGAGGCCATCGGAAGAAATCCAAAATATTTCTACCGCTATGCAAGCAGCAAGGCCGGAGCGCAAGTGACTGTGGGCCCGCTTAAGGTTGGAGAGAAAGTCATAATTGGTGCAAAAGAAAAGTGTCAAATACTGAAGCAACAGTACGAGTCTGCATTCAGTTGCCCGCTGTTGGGGGATGCGCAGTCTGTTGTCAAAGCACTATTAGCGGGATCGGAGCAACCGCTTGTATCAGACGTTAACTTCAGTGAGGGCGATATTGCTTCCTGTTTGCAGGAGTTGTCTTCGACATCGGCCCCTGGACCCGACGGCATTCCTGCGGTACTTCTGATTAAATGTAAGCAACAGTTATAGGTCCCCTTGTTCATGTTGTGGAGGGCGTCACTTGACACAGGTGAGGTTCCTGCGCCGCTCAAGATGGCCATTGTCACCCCTATATATAAGGGAGGCGAAAGACACAATCCCAAGAACTATCGACCGGTCGCCCTGACCTCC
>LQNS02000014.1:141043-157607 GCA_001587735.2 Parhyale hawaiensis
GGGAAACAGCCTCATTGAGCAGCTGGCCCACCAGAGGGCCCAGAACCTTTAGTCGTGCTGGACTGACAAGACGGGCGGCGCACCGACGTGGCCAGGGCTGGACGACCCGAACATTACTCCAAGACTCCAGTTGTGCTAAGGGTTTCGAGAACGATCCCCAAGGCAGGCGCGGTCTTTGCCATGGCGTTCGGCGCGCTGAACCAGTAAATTTACTTGGTGTTCAAAGCTGTCGTGGAGGCACTTACGCTTGGGTACCGGGGTACATTATCGTCGTTCACGACCATTCTGTGTAAGTGTATCGCTGTGCGTGCCTTCAAGTATGTGTGCTGTCTTTCTGTGTCTCACTGCCACAAGTCGCTGTAGCCCCGGTTAGGTTAATACATAAACAGCGCTAGTATAGCACAGCTCACACGAGCGCAGTCATGCCACACAGCGACGTGTGGCAACTGTAGCATAGCGTATGGTATTGTTTTTGGTTGTGGCGACACGGCATGAACGCACACGCTAAGCGCGGCACGTACACAGAATAGTCACGAATAACGACAGTGCCACCGAGGTGGCGGGTCGTTGAATATTCCGTTTCGGCGTCACAGTTATTAGGACCCGTCGTCGGCTGCAGCTGTACTTAGCCCTCTGGGGTCAGTTGGCCTATGTTTACAGCACCAACCAATGCATGTGGGTTTGCAAGTGGAGGGCGTAGTCAAAGTTGACGTTACATTTACTTCATTCGCAAGCTGGGATTGAAATGAAAGCATAAACCAAAGAGAGGTAAGTAGTAAACTGGAACTGGAAAGTGGGTATGAAACAAATACGTCCCGAACGCCTAGCTAAAATTACCCGCCTACTCTCATGAGGGAGCTGCTCACACACGATGGGCCAACCTAATTAACCTAATCTCAAGGCCTGTGGCGCATCTCCTAGGATGGTATTATCGTGCCATACGATCTGAGGAACGCGCCTTCCCAAACGCTTCTGGTGATTCAAGATACAGCATAAAAACCAATTGTATGTACTTAAATTCGTTAGTTAAGTTAGAAAATGATTAAAAAACTATAGTAGTGGTATCCGCCTAAGTTCTCAACGTACTTTGAAAGACCTGTAATACAACTACTGTAACAATCTAAAAACGAAGTAAGCTTCAGCTCTTGCAATAGTTTGAAAAAAAAAACATTTTTCATTATCATTAGATTTTCATTGTCCCGCTATTCGTGATTCTGTGTAAAATTAACACAGTTTTTTGAGTGACATCAAAGTTAGTTAGTTATAAACTTTGTTTAACCTCCGTAGCCGCAACTCAGGCGTTCCAACAGAGATGAGTGTGTAGTACTCAAATACCACAAAATTTGTCGCGTGGCCTACGTGCGCTACTACGGGCAGGAAACAAGGCGCAAAGCATAGTAGGAGACACTCGAGTGGTCGGCCTCTTTCACGGCCTTCCACACGAGAGATGAGAGAAGTCCCCCGGACTAGGNGTGATGCCCAAACATATTGTGGCAGGGAAAGGACCCGCCACAATATGCCCCTGAGGGCAGTGACATAAAGTAATCCACAGAAGTTCAGAGTACAGTAACACCTCAGCAGCATTTGTAAAGGCGCGCAAACACGCACGCTAAAGTTGCACTGCCATGCAATTCTGTATCTGACTGTGCTGCAACGCTCAAGGCTTCGGCTTGCACATTGCTGTGCCACTAAACTGAATAACTAAGGTACGAGTCCTTTCTTGCAGTTTGTACGTCATAACGAGCAGCAATGGTCAAGTTTTGCAAATACCTCGAACTTCTGAGTTAGTTTAAAGTCGCAATGACGCATATTGTAGCTGTGGATGGGTGACATTAAAGCGCCATAAGTAGTAGTCACGGCAACGTGACGTCAGAAGCTAAAAGCTGAATGATTGAGCAATTTTTGCGATAGCCTAGCTACCCACGTACAAAAACAGCAGTAGTTGATCACCTTTGAAACTGTAGTATGCCAAGGAAAATAGAAAACGAAAATACGGCGATGCATGGGTAGATATAAGGTACCTGGGTACGTTCGATAGGGTCGTCAATGTCGATCTGATCTCACTTGACTTGCCCGAAAATGCAGGCATGAACTTTGGCTTCGTCGCTCTGAATCGTGTTGCATTTGCTAGAAGCAGTCTGATTAAGTTATCGCTATACTTGAAACGTTTCATTTATTACCACTTAATACGTAATATGTATGTATGCGGCTAATGAATTGAGATCTTTTTTTATTTTGGTAACACTTCCCGAAATATGCAACAGTAGCAGCACGCTTCCGTTCTCAGCTCTAACACCATGTATCGCTCGCTGGTTCGATACTCCGCCAGACTCTCGAGCTCTTTGCAGATCTTGGTGTGCTGACTCGGCAGTTGTGTGTGCATGCACGGCGCCGAGGCGGAACTGCCTTCCTCGGAGATGAGGGGGTGGGGGGTCTCGGGTCATTTGTTCCTTCCGTCAAATTGGCGCCATAGTTCTTTGTGACCAGAGGTCGACAGCAACTACACTTACTCATCTGGGGCCATAGGACCTATACCCGCAACACAAACCAGTGCATGTGGGTTTCCCAGGTAGGGGTGTTATCTAAGTTGACTTTACCTTTACTTTACTTTGTGGAACAAAAACGAATATCGCCTTTGTCCTGGTCTTGGCGATGTTGTAATAAGTTCCTGTGATTGAAAATAAAGGATATGGATGTGACTTAATTTTAAAATATCAATGCGTGTGACTTCTACATATCAAAAATATTGAGGATCAACTAAGATCTAAGTATTAGGTCACTATGTTGATCTGAGTGAAATCTCCATTTCACAGAGTAAGATTAAGTTCATGGAAATCTCCCAGGTAACTAATAATGAGTCAGTGCGTGAAACGTGAACCTACAAGTCGAAGCCAGAGCATGTGCCACTCAAGTCAAGCCTCAAAGGCTTTATTTCTCTACCCAATTGAACGCACCCATAGTCACGAAGCAGGAGAGGAGAATCGATATTTTAACAATAGCAACTAAAAAAAAAACAACCACAAAATAGGCAAGGAAAACAAAATGGTTCGAAATCCTTACTACGGCTACGGGGCTTCTCTGGCGGCTTGATTGCCCATATCATTTGACAGGCGAAACTAGCAGACATCCCCTTGAATTTTAGCTATGCCACTTGAAGATAAGAAGCAATAATCGGATTGTTGATAGGAAGAAACAGTGAGCTAAGGAAAAAGTTGAGATTCACGAATTCGATGACAGAGAGAAGGCATCATAAGTCAGTTTTCGTGAACATTTGCATAAAAAAATGTCACTGTGATACCAGGGTCTTCAGTGGGGATCTGTTTTTCATCTTCTAATTGCTTCCCTCGACGTAGTTTGACCTAATCCCGCACCCATTAGCACATACCTTCCTGTACTCCTCCGAGGACCTGTAGAGGACCTCGTCAGTGCGTCTGCAGGAGCAGGAGACCATCGCTCCGGGCGGTATGGCGCTCAGGTGTTCAGACGGCAGCAGGTACAGCAGGCAGCAGATGTCCATGACGTTGTCCCACTGGCTTGGGTCCTCTCTGTAATATGCAAAAAAACAAAGCTCAAAATACATGCATCATTATCCCTATGATGTGAACTTGAAATGTCTCACAGTTTACTTTCTGTGACTTGGCCTTCCCCACAAAATATTTCATTTCAGCAGGCATGTATGACGTCGTAAAGATTAGTATTCTACAATATACAGTTATTACCTCGGCTAATGAGATTATGTTTCCTCGGCGTTGCCTATCCTTCTACATATTTGTGTCCCTTGATTTGCTTGTCAATGCAATTTAGTCAACCAAAAGGTGATATTCATATTATATACATAAGATTTTGTCTCCTACTCTTGTGAAATTTAGGATGTGATATTTGCCTCTGTGTATTTTGTGAAAGTGTAGCTTATTGCATTAGCCAATGGAAAACTTTTACTTTGCATGTACCTTCGTTGGAACCTACTTTACTTAATGCCATGACGGGTATAGAAAGTTTTCGCTGCTGGCAGCAAATGCGTTATATTCTCGTCGAATTGAAATTGTATTGACAATATATCTATGGTTATATGGCATATTCTTGGTATTTATTTGTCTGCTGTAGTTACATGGCAATATACAATATTTACAGGCAACATATCAACAGTTGTTTAACAGTTAAATTATTATTATGTCTGTCAGAAACCTAACTGAGAAAGTTATGAAGAGATCTTTAGAAAATTTGCAGGAGCTGTTAGATATGCTACGAAAAACAAGTGATCAAATTCTGGTGACGATCTGCTCGACCAGTTGTTAGTTTGCATTTTGGTGACTACTCTAAGCCTCCGTTTCCACAAAAACAAGAATTTCACAAAGGAAAAAACAAAGGACTATTAGAGGGCATGTTAGGCTGGGCGCGAAAATTAGGCATTCGAGGCTTGCATGTCCAAAAGTGCAGAGAGGTCCGCTAACGCAGATCATGTGAACTGAGTTTCAAACATGTATCGGTAGCCGTTGAGTTCGCACTTACTGAATGTTGCTTCGTAAAATAGGGTTTCAACCGGCTCTAGGTAATCGTTTTGCTACGAACACTTGCGACACGATTCAAAATGGCAAAGCCGAAGCTTCTGACTGGAGTTTCTGGCAAACTAAGCCCCGAAGGTTTAACTTCAGCACCTAACCTAACATGTCCATAGTATCTCGATAGAAACGTGGAACTCACGCACGTTGGCGTTGCAACGCGGGATCAGCGGGCATGGAAACAGAAAGTCGAGAAAGAAGAGGAAGAGTTGACGAAATGTAAGTTCACCAGGAGCAATGAGTAAGAAGTCGGAAGAAAACAAAGTGAGTACGAAAGACAGAAGTCCCGGAAGGCCTAGATAATGGATAAAGTAACCTACAGGTTCCTAATCAGGGCGCAGTTTGATCCCCATGAGGGTGATGTTCCTCATAACATATGACGAGTAAACCTAATTATTATTATTATTATTATTATTATATTGTGGGTTTTCCCGCCGAATTAGAAACGAAGACTATATAACAGCGATCCAATTTTGTATGATTTAGTTTAGAAGTTAAGTCGAACTCACATGTATTCTATTAGAACAATCTTGGCCAGGTGCACCGTGTCTGGCAGGAAATAAGGCGCGAGCATTTCCAACTCCACACGGCTCGGTCGAACGCAATCGCTCAGTCGTGCAGCGCAGAGAAGGAGACGAAAAACGAAATGAGAAGAAGACAGAAGAAAGCGAACACTCGTGCGGGGGGTCCCTTCCGTGGTTCCCACACGGGAGCAGATAGGAGTCCCATGGGATGGGTCGCTTACCACCATTCGGCGGCCCACCTCGCGGAACAGACGGGGAAACATAGAGAACCTACCTAACTTTACAAAACTAACCTTCTCCGCAGGAACTGCGGCCAGATGCTACATCCCCTGCGGAGAAGGCACTCGGGACTCTTGGGTGCGTGACGAGTAAACTTAACTACATACGTAATTTATAGCCCTTCGAGTACGCCCTGAAGGAATACCTTACTCGTTACTGAAACGGATTCCTAGTGTATTTGAAATAATTAAATCCCACTCACATATGCAAGTATGCATGAAAACTAATTCCCCCACTCGGCACAAAAGACTACTACAATAAGCCGTACGAACGTCGCAGATGAAGTCACTCACCCTTTGTACTTGGTGATTACGTAAGCAATGGCGATCTTATGATCATCGTCGAGACAGGGCATCGTCACGGACATGGCCAAGCGCTGCAGTGGGACGGTGAATTAATTTTTGGAGCTGGGGTATATCATAGAGGGACATAAACATTGTTCTTATGAGCTAGAAATAGCGTGGATAGGTACGACGATAGTCATCATAACAGTTTCATTCTTAAATGGGACAGATTGCACTAAGTGACATTAAAGACAATCCTGCGTCTTTTATTGAAAATTCTGAGAAAGAAACACTTACGTGAAAGGTATTTCTTTTTTGTAACCTGTTTTGGTATCGCTGATTTTTTTTTTTTAGTTTCGTTGCTTAAAATTTTATGAGTTCATGAGAATGATCGTGAAGTTAAGTAAATTCTTGTACACAATGATTTCCTATAGTACGATCTAAGGCCAGTGCTCACATTGAAGATTTCGACAGCTATGTCAAGGACGTTGGGGTCGATGTTGCGGATGATATACGGCGGGGCGAGCAGCAGCAGCGGCCCGTACAGCTCCACATCCGCCACCGAGACTACATCCGTGTTGCCCTGGTGGGGAAGTCATTTGGTGTTTATTTTGCTCTACGGAACTTCAAAACTACAATTCATGCGTAACAAAAAAAAACATGTGAGGCATTTATTTGGTTTACGTCACTAGCTATGCGGAGGAAGAAGGTAGAAAATGGACCAGGTTGCAAAAGATGGCAAAGACTTAACAGGGTGGACGGTGTGCAACCTGTACCGGAAGAGTCCATTATAGGTCACACATGTATTGCAAAATCTCCTCTTCTGTCAGTGTCAGGTATACTCGTGAATCAGTAGTACGAGTAAGGATAGATACTGTATAAAAGGCATATGGTCTCTAACAGGGACTACCAGTTGTCTGTTGTATCTATTTAAACGAAATCTGCAGTTCATTTGGGTCATCTGCTTTATAATTAAATTTTCATGAAGCATACTTCTATATTCACTGCCTGGTAAAATCATAGGTAAAATCATGGCTGGATTGACCATTAGGCAAGATAAGTACCTGCTTAAGCATCAAAGGAAGGGTTACCTACCCCAGATTCATCATTCATGCAAATTCATCATTCACCACCGTATATTTTCAACATTAATGGTAACTATTAATGATAACTGTTCTGCTCAATACTCATTTCCTCCATTGAAGCATATTATAAATCTCATAAAAAGAGCCATTCATCAAGGCAAACTAAATACCGTATATATCTCTACTATCAGTAGAGGCTTATGCGTTGCGTAATGGCGGTCGCACACTAACGCAAAAATTGCTGTCAGAAAATTTTCATTTCGGTAGTCTCGTTTTCATCATTACAATTCACGGTGTTTGAATGTCACGGAGAAATAATGCTTTGTTGCAAGTTTAAACTACCCCAAGAGTAGGAGGTATAATAAATGATTGACAATTTCCACTCGTTATGACGTGCAAACTTCAAGAAACAACTCATATTATATATATTCTCTTTAGTGTCTTAGCAATGAGCAAGCCGAAGCCTAGTTCGAGGCAATTTAGCCAGATGTGGAGTTGTTTGTGTGGAGGTGCAACTGTTGTATCAGTGTGCACCCACCATTACGGAATATCACTTAAGAGTCAAATCAAAGACTTTACAGTTTAAAAAAGTAGGATTAGACCTTTCAAACGTGAATGAATGGGTAGGCATAAAATAATGACTGTTTTCTTTCTTACCGTAGATTTTTTTTTTTTATATTTTACGTGGTTTAGTAGCTATGCTTATAGCAGCAATTGTGAATCTGTAGAGAACTAAGATCTCTAGTGATTGTGGACTCTAAAGGGCTTAATCTGGCTCTGAAAAAAAAAAAATCCATCAATGACACAAGTCCAGACCACCGAAGTCGCCATGGCTATCATAGGCGCCGATTCTAAAGCCGGAACAAGAGCAACAACAGCAAATATAGCGTGATTAACCCTTTCGATCCTGACGGCACGTACACGTACCGCATCAAAATTTTCATTGTTAAAACCGATGCATTGTTTCTTTCTCTGAAAATTTCAACAACATATTTAACAACCCGTCTGAAGTCAGTGATAGTATTTTCTTGATGACTGAACTACACTGTAAGTGAGCTCAAGTGACTACAATGATGGTGCCCTTAAGAAGCTTCCTTTAGAACCTCATAAAAGAGCAAAAGTTTCCGTATCGAAAGGGTTAATTAAGGAGCAGCGACATCCTTTCATATGAGGGTAAGCCCGATAGTACAAATCAATATGGGTTAACCAGATACTGATAGTTATAGTTAAGTAAGATAACTTAAGCCTCCCTATAACAGTACAAAGCTGTTCTAAGAGAGGAAATGGAATGGACATGTAAGGTAGTATGCTGAGATAAACGTGAAACCCGTGCGGTGTTCCTACACAGGATCAACGCGCATGGGCACAGCAAGTTGGGAAAGATGAGGAAAAACAGAATAGAGTTCCATCACTAGAAGAATGAAATGGGAAGGAGGCAAAGTGGGCACGAAAGAAAGACGTGCCGAAAGCCTAGCTAATGGCTAAGGTTACCATGACAATCTTCTGGAGGCTGGGGACGCTGCTCCCCATAACATAGGAGGGGCGAACCTAACTAACTTAACTATGGCCTATGACCCATCCAATGCCACCTGAGGGGCATGTACTGATAATATTTTACCCAAACACAGCACTAACACTGGCATATGATCACGTAAGTGAAGACTTCAAGAATGATAGCAGCGAGTAGTGACGCTCTAGCAAATGCCAGTCCCGAGAAAAGCAACTTCAGGCGTCTGCACATACCTTTGCTCTTAGACCGTCTTCTACGACGACTTCCAGGACATGTCGAGGGATAGAATTCGTAGCGTAGATTTTGTTGCCTTGCACCGCCAGCCGGTCGAGCAACAACGCTTTTGTAATGGCATTCAGCATCTCGATGCGCTCAAGCCTGTTCATCAATTTTAATAGAGTTATGAAATAGGGCGAATTAGATGATTTGGTGACTGTATAGGAATAAGCCCTTTGAACATAAGATGTCGCTCCACCACCAAAGTTACCCGTTTTTAACTTCTAACTATAGGTACTAGTCAACACTTGCATATAGAATGGCATTACTCTACCAACAAAAGCAGGTTTTTCTTTCTTTGGAGGTAGGCTTTTTCAATTTCTGAAAGTATGGGTTGTTCAACTCGAAGAGGTAGGGTTGCTACGTCTCGAAAGGTAAGCACTGTCGCGCCTTTTAATGTGGGCACAAGTCTGCCGTGCGTTTCAAAGATGGTTTTGCTGTTTTCATTGATAGACATGCCCATGATAAGAGAATTATCCTACATAATGGGAGTTAGGTATTCCATTTTCAATGAAAAATGCCAGAATGACGTTCAAAGGCGCCTTGAAGTACCTCTAATTGTCAGGAGTTTTGAAGATATGATTTGATAAAAGTTGTCATCAATGACTTCATAAAATAAGGATATGTATTGTACTGTAATTGAGTACAAATGTACAATTGCGTACCTAATGTAATTGCGTACCTAATGTACAAAGATACAAGCTTCAAGCTACTGAACACGCTATATGAAGAAAACATGCAGATGCATCCAATAGCTAATAAGGAACCATACTAGCATAAATAAATTTAGGACAGCAAAATAACTAATCATCTTTTATTACAAATAAGGTACTGAATGAAATGGCTCGAAAATTACCATGGCTCTAGATACATATTTTGTATGAATCGAGACGAAATGGCACAGCATCATAAAACATGGTTGTGAAAAAACAGAAATAGAATGAAAATATTACTTTTTTCCTTGGTGTAAAAGTTAAGGGACACCTTCAGTGATGCAACAGTAACCCTTAGCGTGAAGCTTCTGCATTAGTGGAATAAATTGGACTTCCCCATGGCGTCTACGAAACGGTGACCAATGTCAAGCTGAAAAAGAAACGCATTGTGTCTCTTCCCAACGATGGAAAATCACTCTCAGAGATTTCCAATGATATGGGAATATCTCGTAGCATCATAGCTAGATTTAGACAGGAAGCAAACGTTAAAATGTTGCCAAGGACCGGCAGACCTCCAAAAACCCCTCCGACAGAAGACAGAACCATAATGAAACAGATCATGATAGGCCGTTCCAAGTCTGCAGCTGAAATTACTCGTTATATGGGTGGATTGTCCGGCGGCAAGGTGTCTCGATTTACTTTCCCACGACGACTTAAGCAATCTAGTTTGCTTGCACGTCTTCCTGCTCCAAAACCTCTGATTTTCAGGAAAGAACAAAAACTGACGCTGCAGTTTGTTCTAGAACTCATCGCATGTTCTCATTCACAGTCGGCTACAATGCATGATAATGACAAATCCAAATTGAATGTGATTTGTCGTAATGGAGAAAGGTGTTTTAGGCGTAGAGTAGGGGAGAGGATATCTCCAAAGTGCGTCAAGCAAACAGTGAAGTAAGGAGGTTGTAGCGTCATGCTTTAGGGTGTCATTTCTGCTGCCGGGCCAGGACCAATTGTTCGCCTGCACGGTTCAGTAAAAGCGACAGTGTATAAAAAGCTACTTCCAGCATGTATCCCCAGCTTTAAGAACTGAAACTGTCCAACCATCCATTTTCATGCATGACAACGCTCCTAGCCACAAAGCTAGGACAGTTGCTTACTTCTTGAAAGATAAACGAAAAGCAATTATGAATTCACCACTCCAAAGCCCTGATCTCGATCCAAAACAAAACGTGTGAAAAATCATTGGAGAACGTGCTGAAGCCAGAAATTCCAGACATCAGAATACATATGGGAATTTTTTGAAAGATGAGTAGAACAACAAGCTAACCCTGTAGTTTTCGACAAAATTAATAAATTCTTGCAGCAAACGATGCAATGAGATTTTAGAGCACAAATGACTGTTTACTAATAAATAATACTTTCGAAGATCGTTGTTGACGAAACATTTCAATGTTTCCTGATGGCGTCCCTTTACTGTTGTAAGGAATACTGTAATATTTTCATTCTTTTTCTTTTAATATCGTAACCAAGTTTTCTAATGTTTTGAAGCTTTGTCGCGATACGTACAAAATATGTAGCCAAAATTATGTTAATTTTCAAGGCTTTCGTTCAGTATTGTTTGTAATAAAGGATTATTAATTAAGTATTTGATTTTCTCTTAACTTATGCTTGCTAGTGTATATCTACCACAAAGAAAAATTTACGGCACCTTTAAGAATCATATAATAGCAACAAGGGCACAAAACTGCACCACTAATTTGCTAACTAGCGCGAATATGATTTCTACGAAAGAGGCTTTGTGAACGACCGTAAAGCTGCTTTTACGAAGGCAATCGCAGTCACTCATCTGAAGGCAGCCATCCCGACGATGGCTTAGACATCCCGACGATGAAGCAGCCACTCACCGAAAGAAGCCCATTATAATAATAGATCCCTACGATGAAACACTCACCGGAAGAAGCCCATCATAATAATGGATCCCTACGATGAAACAGACTCTCACCCGAAGAAGCCCATCATAATAATGGATCCCTACGATGAAACATACACTCACCGGAAGAAGCCCATCATAATAATGGATCCCTACAATGAAACATACACTCACCGGAAGAAGCCCATCATAATAATGGATCCCTACGATGAAACATACACTCACCGGAAGAAGCCCATCATAATAATGGATCCCTACGATGAAACAGAAACTCACCCGAAGAAGTCCATCATAATAATGGATCCCTACGATGAAAAAGACACTCACCCGAAGAAGTCCATCATAATAATGGATCCCTACGATGAAAAAGACACTCACCCGAAGGCAGCCACCACACACACGGGCATCAACTCAGTGTCCGTGGGACTCAGCAGCTCAAGAACTTCTTCTTCGCTCTCCAACGACAGCCGCGTCATGGTGTCGTTGGCGTACTTGTCCTTCAACACACGGCACTGCTTGACAAAACAGGCAAGGCATTACCTCGTTTCTGACAAAATGAATGCATAGTAGCTATCTGCAGTAGCTACGTGCATGCCTCCAAGATATCATCATAAAAATATATCTGCATTTTTTAGTCAACTGACAGCTGCCAGTTTTGCCCTGCCACCCCCAAACAGCAACTATATCCTATCGAATGGCTGCAATTGGACGACTACTAGAAATGACATCGATAGATCAGAGAAAGCCATGGTGAGAGGCAAACTGGCAACTAATCCTACTAACATCAGAGGATGGACGGTGTTCACTACTTTCCGACTTTCAGCAGCACAGGTCGCCATGCTATCCAGCAGGGACCACTCTACTACTCACAGCTCCTCGGGTCGGCATGGAATCCTTCATCTCCGCTAGGACTGTCGTGATATTGGTGGTGTCAATCTTCATAGCCTCGGCAGCAGTCAGGAACTCGGCAACGTCTTCGTCTTCTGACATGGATAGAGCGTTGGTACCTCCGAATATAAATCTGGAAATCATCAGCCCCTGGAACGATATATTCCATAAGTTTTTCTTTATATATATACCTACTGTATGTATAAGCATCTCTCTTAATCATTACTGTTTCGTACAGGAAACATACATACAAGGTACTTTATATTCCTCAGCACATTTAATGCTGCATAAGCTTCAAACGGCTTCATACCAAAATTGATATAAGCAATCTGAGACATCATATATTCTTAACAAAGGTGAAATTCAGAGTGTTAGAGGTACTGTATTTGTAGTCACAGATTAGCAACCTCGCGTAGAAACAATTTCCCTTTTTTGGGGCAGCTTCGAGTCTCTTAAAGAGAGCACAAAGTCCTGTGCACATCGTTGTCCACTTTATGTAGCCTATTCGACAGTGCATCGCGAATTTTTGTACCGTAACGTCTTCGCATATAGGTAGCCTAACCGTGAGGTTACCGACTGTAGGCAGTCTGTCCAACTTTACATTCCGAGTTTTTTGAACCGTAATGTTGTACTTTGGTACTTTCTGAGAGAGGAAAGCTCACAAGAAAGAATGATGGTCTGATGTTTCAGGGAAAGCGCGCCGTGTAAGCCGCGTTCGGAGACGGGGGCGTAAAATATTCGAGCGAGTATTCGTTCACTCTGAGAGAAGTTCAGCGATTCACCAGGACTATTTTGTAAAAATATGCATTTTTTTTTTGTATGATAACTTCGCCAAAAGATTAAAGTCGACAACAGGGAAACAAGCTCCTCGTACTAGGGGCACGGATGAAGTTACGCACTAGAACTAAATTCTTGGATAGTATCACAATAAAAGGACGGCCTTATAATCTAGACTAAGGTACCCGCATTGTCAAATATGACAGCGAGGAATTACTGAAGGCCCATTTTTCACTTAAAATGCTTTTGATACGAATGTTTCTGAAGGATACACTGCAACAGCCAACTTAAATTGTCATAAAAGTACTTTGTTTTCAAGTCATCTAAGCAGCACAATCGTCGCCCACCTTAGGTGACATGTAAAAAATATTCCATTATCAAGCAGCAAAACAGTGAATCCAATTAAATGCCCGTGGCGTATCCTGCATACCGAAGGATTAACCTTCAGTATATTTAAGCATTTCTCTTGAAGCGAAAACTGCTCCGTCAAAGAAAGACAGCAAACTAGAAGAAATAATTGGGTCTTCTGCCCCGCGAAAAATCGTCGCTTCGTGTGGGCTTCGTTGACCATCTACGGAATTAATACACCGTGAACAGAGAGCAAATTCAAGTTTCGGTATATGATGAAAGTAATGAAAATTAAACTGCATGGCAACGCTAAAAGAAGCTGCATATGTCTTTATTGTTCCGATTTCAAGAACTGTTTCAAGCAAGAAGTGCATTCAGATAAAGGGATAAGGATCGCACTTTCGCCATCCTCTGCAATCTGGTCATCGATCTTAATGAAAACGCAACGTAATAAAAAATCTGCAAAACTGACCTATTTTTCACCTATTTCATCAAGAAGCTTGCAAGAAATACACGAAGCGTTTTATTATATTAGGACTGCAAGAAATTTAGGAATGCATTGCTGTGTAGCGCATGGTGTGACAACACATAGCATCGTGAGTTGCAGTGTGGGAATAACTTGGAGAACTTTTTGGAGTTGATGATAACGAAAAGAAACAATGGTCCGAAGCAAGAGGAGCAAATTCTTTAGCAGATCGAATGGACAAAATGAAAATAGTAGACTAAAGGCGAGAAGGCTTATGTACTGTCATACTGTTAACGTCATAGTAGAGTTTCAATTATTTAGCCGGTGGGAGTTTTGTGTTACAAGAGGTAGGTCTTTTCGGAGAAGCTGCTTTACCATTTTATAAGCCGAGAGTGAACATATAAGTTGTAGGCTTGGTTTCAAGGTGTCTTATGCAAATGTAAACGGTGTAACATATTGCGCGACATGGTCTCAGACAAGTATACCGGGTGTTTCTAAATTCTTTCAACAAAATAAAACTATAGGTTCCTTAGGATAAAATAGCCATATTTTACTCTATCAATGCCCTTAAATTAAATTAAATCTAACCCAGAATCAGCAAATGCTGCAGGGTAAGTGAACAATCACTGTCAAACTATGTTTCTTTTAATGAAAACAAGAGTTGATATGTTACATAGTTACAGAAATTGTTCAAGTTTCTTCCCATCGGCTGCAGTGCATGGTGATGGCGCCGACGTAGTGATTGCCGAACCAGTTCAAAGATGCCTGGAGTTTCACGAATCCTCTCACAGCCGTCAACGATCCTACCGACTAATTCTTCTTCGGACGGTAGTTGGTACATGGTCGTCTGAAGTCAGTACGGTGCAGATTAAAGCGATCAATGTCAACAAATGGCCGGTGCGCATCTTTATCTTCGCTATAAAGTGCAGTAGTCCGCCGATTAAGTGAATCGCACTACTGAACTTTAAGTCAACGTACCTTTAGAAGTAGACATTTTCGGATTTGCATCGATAGAGTAAAATATGGTTATTTAATCGTAAGGAACCGATAGTTTCATTTTGAAGAAAGAATTTAGGAACACCCGGTTTAAGTAGCTACCGAGTTCATATATTACAAATAAAAAAAAATGAATGAACAAGAGAAAACAGAGACATCAGAGGAAAGTGACGCGTGAAAAATGTTAATAAATTGGGTCAACGGAACAACGTAAAGAGAACGACCAGGACCAGAAGCCAGCGATCCAATGGAAGTGTATCCTAACACCTACGTAAACACAGGAACAGACTGTCCGTTTAACAACATACAACGTAAAGAGAACGACCAGGACCAGAAGCCAGCGATCCAATGGAAGTGTATCCTAACACCTACGTAAACACAGGAACAGACTGTCCGTTTAACAACATACAACTTCACAAACATCTGCACACATCTTGTTTGTTTTACCCCATTCAAGGGTACAATGACCAGCACAAGCTATGCCTGTCTCACGTACGGGTGCACAGGTAGTTTTGAATGCTCAAGCTAAGCTTGAAACATTAACTGTATCTGCTGTTGGTTGCTGGAAGACATCACCATCATGTTGACTATCACGGAAGTTTATGGCTTTGCTTGTTCAAAGCAGTTCAAGCTTTACGGTCTATTGACTACTGTAGTGCCTGTAGACGCAAGACAGTCCTGACAAGAGGACATAATGTATATTAGAGTCAGGTTGCAGCTGTGTGAGGAATATGGTACATAAAAGCATTGACAGAAGTAGTCGGGACTTTCGAGGCGGTGCGGTGCCGAACCCAAATCTTCGGCAATGGAATGCCGTATTTCTTGCAGGGTCATAGCGTCAGAGGTCGTTGGGAATGCAGCAGGGTGCAACGTAAGGTGCGTTGATGAAGAGCAGTCAGCGTTAAGAGTGGCTGAGACGCGAGTGGCGAAGCAGCCGAAGACAACGGCAGGTCGAGCGCAAAAGTCAGGGTAGAGTGCGGTTGAGGAAACTCCATCGCTGGAGCCGCCCCCAGCCGCACTCTACCGTACCCAGGCTCCTGCGTTCGCCCAGGCTTTGTCTTCGGTTGCTTTACCACTCGCTTCGCAGCCGTGTCAACACTACTGCTAGACTTTCTTCATCGAACCGCCTTAATAAACTAGGTTACCCTACTTCATCCCCAAAAGACGTCTCCCGCTACGATTCTGCAAGTAGTACAGCATCCCGCTTCTGGAGTTGAGTCCGGCATTGAACCGCCTAAAAGGCTCAACTACTTCTGTCCCTTTGTCGCCCGTGTGTACCATGTTCCTCTCACAGCCGCAACCTGATTTGAATATACATTATGTCTATGTAGCTGCCTATCATTGACGTAGTTAGCACTCACTTGCGTCTACTAGCACAACAGGATAATCATTTCATTTGCGGCGCGATATAGGCAGTGGGCCACTGAAGGTGATATGTAAAAACTTCTACTACTATTACAGGATATTCATTTGAATGACAGAGATATCATTGTCACACACAATATTTTATTAAGATCGCCTATGAACAGCCTATATACAACTATACGTAAATAATTACCCATTAGGTTAGAGGTACCCCTCAAAAACAAGATTACCAATGTTGAAATTGGTTGTCAATAAAGACGCTCACCATCGTCGAGTCAGGCGGGACGCCCAGTGCCAGCTCCTTGAGCTCCCGAGTCTCCCGGAAAGCTTGCTTTATACGCTGCATGGACAACGATGTTCTGGCACTAGTTGGCAGGTGTTTTACAGACGCAGAAGGTAACTGCACATGAAAAGAAAAGAACTCCATAGCACTAGGTCAATTTTGACGTCAAGGCGTTAACCCCTTACTTGGAGCTACGACCAGTCCCACCGGGACTGGTTGGGATCGGCATCACCGACTGATTGTCATGGCGTGGCTGCGTTGGACTTTTGCACCTTATCTAGTTGTGTGCAGCTAGTTCGCGGGTCCACGCATATTGCTGGTAACTGTCTCGACCTCGTTAT
>LQNS02000014.1:159919-187699 GCA_001587735.2 Parhyale hawaiensis
TTTTTGCTGGATTTCCTTTAGCAGCGTTTTGGGCTTCCCGGTGTTGCAAATGCTTCATTTGGGTTGTATTACCTGTCCGTGGGAGCCCAAGCGTGAAGTTTTAATAATAATAATAATAACAATGACCGGTTTGGATGTAGGTCCACCTTATTGTTTCAGCTTAAATTAACTTTACATGTGTCGATGCACTGGATTATATTAGTTTTTTATTACGTAAATTAGCATGAGGCTCCAGCCACAGCAGAACAGTAATTATGCTTGCTTAACGCTCTCCATACCCGGCTGTATTACTTCGCGACCAGGGATGATTTTCCCCTCAGGAATATATGAAGACTAATAGCTATCACAGCAATGTGCAGCTTGCTTAAAATAGGGTAAGTTGTAATAGCAAAACTATGAAAATTAAGAGCAGATTTTTTAGCATTGGTTACCTAATTTTAATCATATGGGATATTACTGCTAAACATGGATGTGACCCGTAGACTATAGTTCGGCGCATCAGTTCTACTCACGCGAGAGAGAAGAGTTTCAGTTTGTGTCGGCGTCAGGGTTACGTTTCTTTTGAAGACGCTGATGCGGTCAAATGAGGACAACTCGTCCAGATCCTTCAGAGGCACCTCGGAAAGGAGGCTGTCGGGCACGGCGCTGATGTTCAGCGAGTTCTCGTCGGAGGTGGCAGCGGTCATCACCCTGTCGACCAGCTGCAGCAGCTGTGGTAGAAATAGAAGTAATGGTAGGAATAGAATGGGTTTTTGTGCTCCGAAGATTCAGAATATTATATTAAATAACTGGCGGTAAACAGAGAAACACACCCATTCCCAGAGAGCAGCCGAGACTCACGTCTCGGCCCTAAGTACCTAGGTTATTGCTGACTGAAAAACATAGTAGTCTAAGGAGAAATCTCAGCGAAATAGATGACTACGCAAGTATGATAAGTTGCGGTAGATCCGCGGGGGTTCGGAACGTTAGAGCTAAATACTGGAACAAAGCGGCTCATGAGTAAGGTATTGGGAGATGATGAGTCCTGGATGACGTGAGGTTGAGTCGCGGACAGTTCTGCAGTGTTAGTCTAGTCTATTTCTGAATGGGTTTGCAGTGACTGACTGCTGCGAAAAACTCTATTTTAAGTGCCATTGCCTAATGGTTTATACTTGAGCTTCACCAATGTTCTTGTACATTGAACCCTACTTTTGCTGTGAAATATCGAGAAGTACCGACCGTGGTTGGGTTAAGGCAAGAATTACAATCAGGTGCAGCGATCCCAACGGCGTAGTACTTGTGTTGTTTCCTGAGTGCATCGGACCCATAGATATTCTAAAAGGGACAGGGTCCGTCATATCATTTACTGTTTACCGCTGGTAATATGTTCCATCCAACGAGCTTATAATCACAGTTTTAAATTAACGCTTTACTTATAGGTTCCAGGCATCCATACTAAACACATTGATGTAGATAATGGATCTGGAACTTCAGGGGACCAAAATTATTGTCAAAGCATGAACTCCTTTCACCCTAAACCTAAATACCAATTCATTTGCCCACAATCTACTGCTCACGGCGCATTCCAAGTACGCCTACGAGGTGTCTGAAACAAGTCATGAGACTGGAAGCGGTGCTTTATATCTGAAAGCACTGCTGGCTTAGCGCAACTGCGCCGCAGCTGCAGCGGTTACGGTAATTCCTTTAGCCGACATGCACGGTAGAAAATATACCAAGCGCGTTTTCCGCGTCGCGGTTTCTCTTGTATGTCCGGCCCCGTAAGACAACACGTGCTGGCGGATTTGCGGATTCGTCGAACTGCAGTTTGACGCATAGTACCTATGTCACTACACTTACATAGGATGATTGAACTTAACTATTCTAGCCCTAAGGCCCATGCTCCGTAAAGGGACCCGTCCTCTACAGTGTGCATATTATATATCTTAGACATATCGTTAAAAATTTGGGTATGGCCTCTCAACACACCTTATGGAAATAGAAAAAAAGAGGCATGTGGACACACTGACCTTGCCCTTAGCAGTGGAGCCTCTGGTGCGCTCTATAACCCGCCACAGCAGGTTCAAATTGTCCCTGGACATTGTACTATTGCTTAGCACGGCAGCGATGGCAGAAGCGGGAGCCATGGCCAGCAGTTGTGGTCCTGAGAAAAAATACATCTCTGCTGCTAGAGTAGGCAGGTAACACTGGGATCTCCAGACAAGGGAGTTATTCGGCTCTCGAGAGGGTAGATAACATTGGGATTCTCAAACAAGGGAGCTATCAAACAAGGGAGCTACTAAAACCTAGCAACATTTATGCTATCTTAATAAAAAGAAGTCATCTGATTTAAGCGGAGTAGTTTACTTACTAAATTGTCAAAATTGGGATGAAATGTACATTGGAGAGACGGCCCGAAATATCAGCACATGAATAAAAGAATATAAAACATTTTAAGAATAATAACTCAATTCTTTAGCATATCAACATGTACGAGATACAGGGCACTGAATCAATTAGTAAGCTTTCTAAATTCTATAGCAATGTGAACAGAAAAAACAAAGACGCTTTTTAGAATCATCTTTTTCATAGTTCAATCAATAACGTTACAATAGATACCAACAGATATCAGAAATTATGGACCTAAAATTAACTCCCTGTTGTGAATTTTCGATCAGCCTCTCCAATTATGATATATTAAATGTTGTAATGTATCTTTGATATGTACTCATTAGTTCCATATCATTATAAATATCGGACCCAAAAGTTTCAAAGTTCCCGCCTTGATGACGGCATTCGCTAAGAACGTCAAAAGCTTGGTTAAAATAAAATTCAAAATCCCGAAGAATTATTATTTAAGTCATCTTGACACATTAGATCGTTGGTAGCCAGGGCCATTACGAATAGCTTTTATTAAGGAGTTATGGTTTTTTTTTTTTTCTCAGGCTCCATGCGCATTTGCTGGTCCTGACTTTGAGGCAATCAGTGCATTTTTGAGCCAACATTAGACATTAATCTGCGGAACATGCCATTATAAGCAACACGCAAATGCTCAATGGATTTTTTTTAGTGTTACACCAAAATGAGGTACAGTACAAGGGGTATAAATAGGTCCGGAATAACCGACATTTGACCTATTCACAGCAGTGCCGGAATTTTCTAATGAACTATTGAACAGAATGGGAGAGAGTAGACCTCCCTGTTGTAAACCATTGATCATGCACAACACTGATGAAATTTCTGCCCCCATTTACATAGCATTTCTGGGTGTTTTTCCAATGTAGGGAGGTATTTGTTTCTGCAGCGTACATTTGAATCCAGAGCAATAATGCACTCTATCAATTGCTGTCTTAGCTTATAGAAAACACAGATACATGGGAGAGCCATTGTCGGTGAAATGCTTTATAACTTGTTTTGGCGCAAAGACAGCCATTTCTGTGCCGTGTTTTGTTTTCAAGCAAAAATGGTTGTTTGCAGTGTCCATATACAGTGCCATCCGTCTCTCAAGAACCATTACTGCTAACATTGACGCACACTTTGTCTTACTTTTTACAAGTTGCGGCAATATGACCTGAATTAGGTTGTCTGCGAGGAAACACAGAGTAAGGCAACCAGAGAGAAAGGCAGCAAGTATAGGGTTACAAGCTTCAGAGTACTGTAGTTGTAAGCTTCGAGGGAGGGGGGAGCCATGTCCACACTTGCAGCTGTATTATTTTAAGTAGCTTTAATGCCTCACGGACTTCGTTGACTGATACAGCACATTGGTCATAAGATGAGTTAATATTATCAAGAATGCAATTGACATAATGTATATGACTGTTCTAATCAAAGCAGTTTATAATGGCTTAATAATGGGATTTCCAGAACTCAGCACTGTTACTTTCTCCTGTTATTCCATCTGTCGATTCAGCAACAGCGTGCACTTTCGGTTTCAGATATTTTATTTCCTTTCAAGAGTCAACGTCCTATTTAGAGTTAGTTTGCTACTTATTTTTTTCCGTTCTGAGCTCTTCCTCACGCCTATGCCTTGTTTAAGGGCAATGCGGTATCTCGGCATCTGTTTTCCAGTCTTTTTTTTTTTTTGTGTCCGCAGTTAGCCATTACGAGGCCTCGTACTGCTCATACCTGCTACAAAATTAATGACTCATAGGATGAAAGAGAACAAAATTTTTACTAAATTATGTGACCAATTTATGTCAATTTTTGAGTGATAATAAAATAATCCAAGATTTCACACCCTCAGAAATATCATCTTGCACCCCTAAAGGATGTAAGCAGCCTCTAGGTAGAAACCCATGCACAAAAATTAACCACTACTTTAGACATAAATGATCAAATTTTGGTGCACATCGGTCTTTTCGTTTGTATGTTTGACTCATATTTGTCATAACGTTTGTTAACAGTATAACTCAAAAAGTTATGAACGGATCTTCAAAAAAATTGAACAAGNCACAAATGATCAGATTTTGGAGTTTATGCAAAGAAAATTATGGTTTCAGAGCCAATTTGAATTTTTGCTACCGTTGGCTCACTTGGCGGAGGTATGCGCTCTCAGAGTGCTCTAGTTATAAACTGCTGCAGTAAGAAAGGAAGCTTTAGATCCACGCCATTATATCGCGTAGAAAAGCACTATAAAATGTGTACCCGATGGAAGACGAAAATCATTTCATACAGTCAACAGATGATTAAGAAGAAAGTTACCCGCATGCTGAGGGTCTCTACAGTAACAGCCGCACGGAACCAGGAATAAGTGTGTGGAATACCGTAAGTCACACTCTAGTATGGGCGGCCCACATCAGGGAGCAGAACAGGATGTATGGAGGCTCTACCCGAGTTTACAAACTAATCTTAGCAGCAGGAGCTACGACCATATATAACATCCTCCCCGCAGAATTGCTTAGGAT
Organism: Parhyale hawaiensis; assembly: GCA_001587735.2. Taxonomy (NCBI): domain Eukaryota; kingdom Metazoa; phylum Arthropoda; class Malacostraca; order Amphipoda; family Hyalidae; genus Parhyale; species Parhyale hawaiensis. The sequence goes on from LQNS02000014.1 coordinate 164,800, forward strand.
TCCCTTAGGTGTCATAAAGCACAAATCATTCTGGCAGAGATACACCCTGAGAGGAAATAAAGCCAATAGTGTATTCACTGCTTACTGCGTAGAAACATTCTTACCGCACCTAATTTATGCCAATCTGCAATAGTCAAAGGAACACAAGAATAATGTAATTAGTTAATAATAGAAGAAAATCAACAAGTAACACGAAGTAGTAGAGTATGCTGTAGATTATTTTACAGCCATGACTACTCACTCGTATTCATGGACACATCAGCAGTCAGATAGCCCAAGGAGCGGTACTTCTCCACCAGATGCTTCACAACCTGTACAATTTCAAGTATATCATTGAACTTTTCATCACTACAGTCACAGAGTACAGGAACACTGAGTAGCCACTTGACGGAAAATTAGATATCGCTTCTAGCAAGTGAAGCTGACTGTGCGGTACTGCAGACGTATTTTTATATGCTGTTACATTTTTTTCATTGTTTGCTGGGATATTTTACTTAATCAACACACAACACAAAACGCCATCGTGTGCATATTTGTTGATGTATTTATATGTTTATATATTTATGTAGGTATAGGTTTATATATCTATGCATTATATGTTTACATATTTGTACGTTTCGGGTCACGCTGTTAAAGAAGTAGGCGAAAAGAGGCCAGGTTGCAGATTTTGTAATTAGGTTGCGTTTTCATGGAAATTGATGACCCGATTGCAGAAGATGGTGAAAGCGGGATCCTTATTCCTTTATCTCAATGCACTTCTTGCTTGAAACACTTCTTAGAAACGAAAAATAGAGACATTACAGTTTCTTTTTACGCGACCATGCAGGCTTATATTTATAACCTTGTTCGCTAACTGCCTCCCCACAGAAGACATCCAGCATCGTAACTAAACACGCGGGGGGTGATGTGTGAAACGTCACCAGGACATTGTCCTAGGACTCAGAAGGTAGGCTACACAAAGCAAGGCTCTAATGTGTTTTCACTCTGTAGTATGACTGCGGGGTTATTGTTTTTCAGTATAACTGGATCTTCTTAACCTCCCATTACTTGCCGCTACTGGGATGAGCTTTTCCGAAAGCTCTACATCCACCAATTTATGGGCTTATTGCTTCAAATCTGACGTTGAAAAAAAAAGCCACTCAATTGCACGAGATACTTAAGAGCAATACATGTAGCATTTACTCGCCAATTTTTCTATTGAATTCCAATACTCCTAGAAATTATGCTGAATTTTCAATTATACTTAATGTCCGTAGGTATGATTTTCATCACGCACTGCAGAAAATCAATTGTGCATTTAGATCCCTAGCTCTGCAACACATTCGTAATTTTACGACAAAGAATCCAATCTTTACTTGAGGTTCTCTGATTGATAGAAATCATTCTATCAATGCTTACGTAAATCGACCTACAGGCCCACTTGCGAAAGCCTCGATTTCAGTGGGCAGTCAAGGTATTGTGTAGTCTATGCCTAATCACATGCACAACTTCGAGGGGGAAGCTCTTAATTAATTAATACTTTAATTACAGAACTTAGTAGTCATTGCTGCTCTGAAACAGCTCAGGTGGAGGGCACAGGATGAGCAGCATAAGGATCGATAGCAGACGCATCAATGCGGAAGGTAGCACAGCAGGCATGAAAGAAAGATGTCCCGAAGGATTGTAAGTCAAGAGTCAGGTTCACGCTAAAATCTTTTGAAGTCGTTTGAGCCCGTCTCGCGTTTGAACGTAAAATAGAGAACTGGCAGTAGACGGACCAAGAGGCCCATTCCCAGGGAGAGGCCGGAACTTACGCCCCGGCCCTCTATGAGCTACTGCCATTAGTTCGGAATCATTGGGACTTCTGGGGAAAAAAGCAGAAGCAAAAAGAAAACTCTGAAGTCAGGCAAGAAATTGGTCGTTCAAGCATAAATAAATACTGTAGGTCCGGGGAGCTAGGGGACGTTCAGTCGTGGCATGAAATATGTACAGTAGTTGTTTCATCGTTAGGAGCAAAAGAAAATTAGAAAAATGCACCACGTTTGCATTTTATTTGACTACTAGACTGCCCAGCCGTCAAAAATGACGGCAAAACATTTCTGATTGAGCTTTTTATTGTTCTGGTTTCCAGTATAGGTATTGCTGTATTATAGGTCTCATCCCTGCAGTCCTGATCTTCCATTAGTGAAACGCAAGCTGTACAACCATGAGCTTTGCAATTGCAAAACACTTCCCCCCTGCAAGATAAGGAATGAATATCCGCTTGGAATTGATCCAGCGTTAAGCTGCACTAAGAAAATATAGTTCAGTCAAAAAAATTCACTGGAAATGCCCAGGGCTCACCGTATTGTGGATATCAACTGCTTGTTCAACCTCCAGCGTCGAAATTTGGATGCGATGTAAATCTATCATCATCAGTACTATATAATAATTCACGTCGTGTTTTTATTTATTTATTTATTTATTTATTTATAACTATATATATATATATATCTTTCCTGTCACGCTCTATGGGAATAAGATGAGGAAATTCAGATTTCAAAAGGTGAAAAAAAAAGTTAGGTACCTTGCAATCTTTTTCTTCAGTATTAGGTAGGGGAAAACTAGAACTCAGTTTGCTTGCCCTTTTGACAGAAAAAAAAGTTGGGTACCTTGCAATCTTTTTCTTCAGTATTAGATAGGGGAAAACTAGAACTCAGTTTGCTTGCCCTTTTGGCAGAAAAAAAAGTTGGGTACCTTGGAATCTTTTTCTTTAGTATTAGATATAGGAAAAATGAGGAAGCCAAAAAGACGGCGAGGGTTTTGGTGAAGTGTTAATTTTTTGCCGTCATTTATAATGACGGCACGGGCCACTAGTACTATAATAAGAGAGCTGTCTGTCTGTCAGTTCGTCAGTCCGTCTGTCCGAGGCCTTATTTTTCCCCTAGCTATCTAATACTGAAGAAAAAAATTCCAAGGCACCCAACTCTTCTTTTTGCCAAACCGTATCAGGATACGAACCCGGGAATTCCCGGGTTGTTAGTGAAGGCCTGGTCATGGGCCTTTGTGAACTTGGTTACTTTTGTGCACTTCGTGGACAATGTGGACTTGGTGAACTTCGTGGACTTTGTGGACTTGGTGAACTTCGTGGACTTTGTGGACTTGGTGAACTTCGTGGACTTTGTGGACTTGGTGGACTTCGTGGACTTCGTGGACTTTGTGGACTTGGTGCACTTTGCGAATTTTGAAGTAGTGCGAACTTTTTTGATGGGATGGTATGATGTTTTCAAATACATATTTCATGATTTACTCAACAAAAGGGTTGCGTTTGGGGCACTAGTTCAATACAAAAAGGCGTCTGCTCAGCATGAAGATTCAAATACTTCGATATCATTCAGCAATGAAAGCGGGAATCCAGAGGCTGAGGATCCAGAGGCCGGAGATCCAAAGCTATATTTGTCTTCGGTACTCCAAGCGCTAAAATTGTATGGCATCTCAACTTGTTTTTCAGTACATGAATTTGCTCCTATTTAACTCTTAACTGCGTGACGGAGAGACGAACCAACATTGGAGCAGGCAAAGAGAGCAAGGGAGCGAGGGAGCCAGCAAGCGACCAAGAACTGTGTTTTATTATATAGTGGATATATGAAACACCTAAAACTTTACTAGACAAATTTGCAGAGTGAAAACTGACAAGACAGCTAACATTGCTGGTGTTTCAACAAATGTTTTGGTCCGACTTACTGCTCTGTATGAACTTACCTTAAAATAACCCACGGCATCTTCCTAGCAACACAACTCTCCATAACATAGAATGGCCGAACCGAGGACACAAAAAACTAGCAACATCAAGCGACAGTTCTACTTCAGCCATAAGGCGTCAGAATGCGTCGCTGGCCGTAACACAAGATCCCCAACAGCCTTACCTCAGCATCAAGGATTCCAGAGACCAGGGCTTGCACTGTGTTGTCTTCCAATGTCAACTCGAGACGCTGTCCAGTCGCGCCCTGGTCGAACATGACGGCAGGCACGTCGGGAGGGTAGACATAGGCTGCCAGTCCCGCTACCTCCATTGCACTGAGTAGATTCAGCAGCTGCGGATGGTAAGATATAGAGTAAGTTCAGGGGCTGCCCCCGCACAAAGAATAAGTGGATTGTAGTACAGTTCCATGCTTGGAGTAGTGGCTCTTAAAATGGGCAACCGTCTCATGCCGGTAACAGAGTTCACACGTCACCCACCTCATCGCGTCAACTGGTGGACGCGGCGAGTTGAGTTGATGGAAGCAGCTGCGGTGAAAGCGAGAGACTGAAGTATGAAACATGCCAGCTTTTTCAACACGCTACATCATTCAAGTTCAATAAACCGAACCTATAGAAGCTAAATTTATCCGCTATAACGTTCTTAGATCACGAAAAAGTCGAAAAAAATGCATTTTCGTCGAAACTTATATAATCAGAATCACTGTAATGAGTAATCACGCTTAAAACTAGAAAGCCTGAAAATGTTGCAAGAACAGCGACCCCATGTTGGTTGTGCTAAACCAGTTGATTACTGTAAGTCGATTTTACTTCTAAGGTTATCAGGCTATAAATATCATAAAAATAGGCTGCTTCACTTGAAATCAAGCTGTAGGATTATGAAATACGAATGCAACTTGAAACAGATGCAAAATATAAACAAAAGTAAAGAAACGATGTTCTAACAGAACGCGCGGCGTCGTTCATTTCCATAAAGGACACCTCGGCTTGTAGACAGCGACAAGAAAAGTTGACGCACAGCTCGTGTTCGTTGACGTGATTGAACGAGTTGAAATGAATGACATGTAAACTCGGCCTAAGGAGGTACTTTACACCGGTTTGACTAAGATTATATTCCTTTTCGCTGACATGCGGGATGTGGATAAACTACAGTACGTTACCTTTGATTATGCAATTACAATTTTTTTTACTTATTTTTCAAGATAAGTGTCAAATATTTAAAATGTGAATAGTAAGTTAGTGCACAAGTATGTTGTAACTATATTATTATTATTATTATTATTAGATTCAGTGTTTAACCACCCTAGACGCAGCGAGGCGATTCAAGAGTGAAGCTCAACCGAAAATAATATTACACTTTTCATCAGTAGGAATATTTTATCTCGGCATTCCTGCCGGAAAAACTCGGTTGGCTCAGTGCGCTACTACTGGCGAGAAAAAGGCGCAAAGTATAGCAGGAGACTCTCAAGTGGTCGGCCCCTTTTGTGTCCTTCCACCCGAGAGAGACTAGAGGTGTCCCCCGTACCAGATCGGCTCTCTCGATCGACAGCCCACCTTACGGGGCAGAAAGAGGAAAGTAGAGAACCTACCTAACTTTACAATACTAACCTCGTCAGCAGGAACTGCGGCAAGCTACAACATCTGCGGAGAAGGCACTCGGGAACCTTGGGTGCGTGATGCCCAAACATATTGTGGCAGGGAAATGGCCCGCCACAATATGCCCCTGAGGGCTGTTGTAACTATAAAAACAACTAAAAAAATAAAACGGAACCATTTCCCCCGTTTTGGCAACATTTGCTTATCGCACGGGGTTCTGCTGTTACGCCTGATTATGCAACATCACTTTCTAGTCAACATAGACAAGAATAGCGGTCTCACCAGTAGAGAAAAGATCAAATTGACCTCTTTAATGGCTTCTGGTAAGACAACACTCGAAGTTTCCAAGGAATCACAGCATGATCACCGAAGAATTTAGGCTTATGCAATTGACGGTAAAGTCAACCGAAAAAACTCCGGATAGAGCCTCTACTAGGAAATTGACTGTTCGCTATATTCGACATTTGAAGGTTTCTATTACAAGAAAACAACTTTCTCAAAGTAAGGCGATATTTGAAGACGCTGGAGCCAAAATGTTAATCAGAAAGACAAGATGTGAGGTTCTGCAGAGGATAGAGAAAGTGAAAAAGGTAATTAAACGACCACTTCTAACAAAAATTCATGAAGAAAATAGGGTCAGATGGGCTGAAGAGAACATGAAAACTGATTTCTCCAATGTCATATTTACTGACGAATGCAGAGCCAGTCTTGATGGTCCAGATCGATGGGCGTCTGGATGGGTCCTCCATGACCGACCTCAACAACCACGGCTTAAGAGTCAACAAGTTGGTGGAGGTGTAATTTTTTGGGCCGGGATAGTAGGTGACACCCTTATTGATCCATTTGAAGTGGCAGAAGGAGTTAAACTGAATGAAGGAAGGTACCGCCAGTTTCTTGAAGCAAATTTGATTCCATGGCTTGATGACCAGACTATCGCACGCAGATTCAAATTGGTATTTCAGCAAGATAACGCTCCCTCACACGCAGCACGGCACACTGCTAACTGGCTTCCTGATGGAGGATTTAAATCAAAAAGGATGATGACCTGGCCAGCGAATAGCCCCGATTTAAACCCCATTGACAACCTCTGGCCATTGATCAAAAAGAAGGTCTATGAAGGTATTCGGCAATTTTCGAGCAAAGTAAACCTGTGGAATGCAGTAAAAACAGCTGCAGTTTCTATTCCACTATCTAAAGCATCAAACCTGACAAAATCTGTTATAATCGCCTTGTAAAGATCATGGAAAATGAAGGTTACCATGTTCAAATTTAACTTGTTTTCTTTACACCACTGAACTCTTATTTCAGTGTTTATTGAATTGTTTGGTTATAAGTTCTTGGTTTTGGACGTTTAATAAAAATATTCTTGTTCACTTGTAGTTATTTCCTCTTTATGACGTTTTTATCAACTTGTTGCATAATCTGAGGTAACAGTAAAAAAAAACTCGCAATTAAGCAAATTGTATGATAAACTTAGCAAATGGCTAACTATTTCTTTTACAAGTGCTGTTTATATTTGCAACATCGCCATACATTTAGTTAATATTGATATTTCAAAGTTAGACACTTATCTTGAGAAGTAAAGTAAAAAATTGTATAAGTATAATCAAGGGTAACACTCTATTAGACATCGTAACTTTCCCAGGAGAGATTCCCATGTCGGTGACAAAGCCGCATGGCCGGAAATCCAGAGTCTTCTCCACTCCCTAACTTTCGGTAATACAATTGAGCTGCCTTCACTTTCCTTTTTTGTTTCATTCCCATACTCTGAGGGACAGAGCGAATAAGGTCAATGAAAAAAAAAATACAGGAAATAAGTGAGCAAAGGTAGAATGACGTGACCAGGGTCTAACCTTTGGGGAAGGCAACATAATTATGGAGTCTCGGTGGGGAGAGACTGTCCATATGACAGAGCGGGCAAACTTATTTAACTCCAAAAGCTTTCGACCACCATCCCTGATGAGATTATGCTCTGGAAGGTACCAGAAAGACGAATGCAGTTAAAGCCCGCTGCAGACGGTAGTCTTTTGTCCTGTGTTTTTACTTTACGGGGTTTGAATAATTCGCACTATCCTTGCAAACACGACTGTGTGTTATTATTATTATTATTATTATTATCTTACAAATTTAACCACCCCAGACACAATAACAGTGATTCGGAGTGAATCAGTCAAACAATGGCTTAGTAAGTTTCTACATTTTATCAGTTATATAGCGGGTATATAATTTAGTTCATTTAGGTACGAGTAGGTAGGTCCCTGGTATGCGGTGAGTTTGTCACCAAGTATATCCGGTAGAGTCGCGTTCCCTAAGTAGTGACGGCGTTTTACGATGTGGGTTGGACATTCCAGCAGTATATGCTTAACAGTGAGTGGAATCAGGCAGTCTAAACAATAGGGTGAGTTATCTCCACTCACACACGACTGTGTGCCTACCAAAAGTTTCGATAAAAATGTTACCCTCGTATTCTCTGGCTTCGCCCTTGTCTCAAGAGCAGTGCCTTGTATCTTTTCAAAACTTTAGCGAATGTCGCCTTTAGAAGCAGTATGCTTTTTTTCGTGTTTTCATAGACAGAGCAACGGGTTCGAACGCGGTAAAGTGAAAACACAGGATTAGAGACTCTCGTCTGCAGCGGGCTTAAAGGTAAAACCTTCTCAGCGGCCAATAGTTTGGCTTATGGACAAGATGGCTCAACTCACGTCATCGATGTCATCTCCTTCCATGTCCACCACTCTCCGTAGTATTAGTACCCGTTTTGCCATCTTTCTTCTGACGACGGCGTTCTTGTCCGGATGCTCCTGAAACACCTGTGTGGAGGCGGACTCAATTTCAAACCTATGAAGTTTCTGATACAATACACTTGCAAATTTTGCTACGATTTCGGTGGAGGGATAAATGCACGGTAAATGTGTAGCGAGTCCTGCAAGGGACATAACTGAACGCTAATTTCTCCCATCACTCGCTCACTCGACATCGCATAGGACTTATGATAAGGGACCGTGCTTCATTTACTACTTGATAGCAACTTCACAAGTGTTTCCTATTATTGAACGAGCTGGCACTAGCGAGTTCAATATTGTTATAATTGTAATATCACATCTTGGAACAATAGGAAAAACACCGATTGTTATATCAAACATTGTATTGTGTATTGTAATACTTGGGTTGGTATAGAGTTTGTGCTGTGTACCAGGATGTATCTGCGTGTCCACAGCAGAGTAAAGGTTACCAACTAAGGCGTAGTATAATGCGCTAAGACACGCTTGTCTTGCACATCAAAGACATCTGCATTTGGCAGAACAGCGAACGAGCTCAGTTAGGCCAATGGCGTTATATACGCTCTTTCCGCTGATTATTATCAACAACGAAGCCTAGCTTAACAAGTCGAATTAGGTAAGCTGACCAAGAAACATCTGCTCGAAAATGCATATAGCGAGGAACTGCTCAGCTGAATTAATATGAAAAATGTTTGCATTTATGAGATGGAACTAATCTGCAATTAGCTGTAAGTAGCTAACAGCTGCAGAGGTTGTACTTGCTTGGTCATGTTGACCACTGTAGCTAAAAGGTATACAAACCTAGAGGATCCCGGAAGACGGGCTTTTCGAAACAACAGCCCTGAGACGAGGGTCTGTTAGAATTGCCGCCTCCGAGGCTTCACCCTTACTGCGTTACATTGTATCTTTATCACAGTGCGACTAAATACAATGGAAGTTGAGTGAAACGAGTTCGTTTCTTTAATCCATCAACTGAAGAAAACTAAACTATATTCTCGACGAAGAATACCGATACCACTCCTGCACGAATGAGTCGAGTATCAGAACCCCTAAGTCATAGCAGTGGGCTAAAACATTATAATAACAAGGATCGTCTCTGAACTGTGAGACAGAGACCCTGTGAGAAGTAACACAAACAACTTCTTACACAACAGAAGAGGAAACTACAAATTCTTCTTTTAACACCTATTGAAATCGTTCAAAAATTCCATAGGTTTAACTGCTCCTGAGAAGCCTATCATTAAGTTACAGGGCGGTTAATCCTTGTGTCTCTTTTTTGAAAAAAAAAAAAATCATGTCCCTTGTAGGGCGCCAGGAGAAGATTTCCGCCGCTCCGGAGCTCCACCAGGCTAAGAGGCGGTCAGCCGAGTGTCACAGACATTCGCCAGGTGGCGTCTGCGACGCACTTGCGCCAAACTCGCAGCGCGCTATGTACGTTGGCCTTTATTCTGTGTACGTGCATCGCTGTGTGTGCTGCGTTCAAGGTACGTGTGCTGTGTGCCATTGACACAAGTCACTGCATCACAGATTAGGCTAGGTTAGATAAGGTTAGGTTAGATTAGGGAAGGTTAGGTTAGATTAGGGAAGGTTTGGCTAGGCTAGGTTAGGTAGTGCTTTGATAGTGCTTCTGGTGGTGGTGACGCGGCAAGAAAGCATACTAGAACGCGCGCACAGTCATGCATGTACACAGCGCGGCGAGTTTTGGCGCCAGTGCATCCGGGACAGCCAGCCGGCAGATATACACATATGTACTGTAAAGGCATCGGTTGGCCCCACTTTCCATGCCCACCTGAGTAGTCGGCGGAGCAAATGCCCTGGTGCCTACTCCTCCGACTTCACACCCGACGGCAACTATCCAGACGAGCCTGGGCTCCTACATATCTCTAATATTGTAACATTGCAATATTGAAAAAAAAAAACTGCGGGTGCAGAGCACAGTCTCAGTTTGGCTTCGCATAGCACTCAAGTCCTACATAGTACCATCCTTACAACAGCAAAAAAAAAAAAAACTAAAGGGTGCAAAGCACAGCTTTAGTATGACACCCGGGGCGTGTTGCAATGAGGCCTTCGGTGTCACCTGTGCTACACTGGCGTCCAATGCGACACAGGTTGGGTAACACCGGGTGACACCGACGACAACCCTACGAAATTTTAGGGTTATGAGCTGTGGGCAACACTGCCTTCGTTTACAAACATTGACTATGATACTAGATAATCACTATTACAAAATGTATGACTACCATATATAGCTTGAATTCTGGTATGTGAAACACTTTTGAATAGTTTTCTTGACTTTTTGTCCTACAGTACAGCCAAAATAAGGCTCCGCCAGAAATGTATATGTTGAAGCTCGCCGAAAATTCTGCAACACTGAGATTGCTCGTCGCATTCACTCCTACACGGGTAACACTGGGAGGGTAACACCGGCGTCTGATTACAACACGCCCCAGGTCTTTGGGTCACTCTGCACCTGTTGCGAGCAACGGTATGGGCTTAGTGAGGCGCTGAAGTCCTACATAGTAATTCTCTCACTATAGCAGAAAAAATCTTGCCACAGAACAGAGACTCCCACTGGCGCACACAGTCTCTACTCCTGTAGAGTGCGGACTCAGCCTGATTCGGAAGTAGCTTGAGTGCCGCCGTGACAGTACTGCTCGGAGTTCCTTGCACCCAGACATCTCATGCAAGACAGCAAGGAGCCCTTAACTGCAGCAGTTATGTACGCCTCGACCATCTACAACGCTACCTGTAGTTACTCGACTTCTACAGCCAGGTAGTTCTTCAAAACTGTTACGTTTGTTACCTGGACTTGCTCGGCTCTAAATAGTTGAGCACGCCGGCAAAACTGATACAGAATAGGTAGTTGTTCGACGGGATACAGAGACCGCCCACGGTAACTGAAACTTTATCCACGGTTGCACGTCTTTATAAATATGCTGTCTACTGGGACTGAAACCTCTTGGAACACATGGCGTCAACCAACGAAGTTTCGCGGCCATATCGCGTTTGCGTATCGGAAGATGCAAGGAGTTCTTGTTCTCATCTCGTTCACAGATCATCTCCACGGGGAGCGCTGCCTCAAATAACCTCCAGGTCTGGAGCCTCCTCATCTAATGGGGTGCCCCTCAGGGGGAACGCATTACAGTAGTTTCTCAATTGCGACACCTGATATGCAAGGGCCAAGTATATTGACACTTACCTAACAAACGAGAAACCAATGACTGTTTCTCGCGAAGGGTCATGTCCTCATGGACATGAATAGCGCACTGTCATTGTGCCAACATTCGCTTGTGTGTGAAACTGGAATACCTGAGCTTCACGCCAGGACCCGGTTATAGATCGACGTTTACTTATACCAGTGTCTTAGTAGGTGACATGCCATCTCTCAACCCATTTGTACGTTGGGCAAGAGAGACACCTGTCGAAGACGGGCCGCAGTATTTGCACTGAGACACGTCCCACCGGGCAGAACCGGCTTTAGACGCCAACGTACAAGAAAAATTCTTCCTTCCCAACATATTTCAACGATCGCCTCGTCAAGGCACCGATCCTCCTCCGACCACTGATCAGGCATACATCGACTCAAAGATGTATACAGTATTAGAAAGCCGCGACTGAGCAAGCATACCAAGCTTTGGCCAACCTTCCTCAATCCAACTATTTTCGGTCACCGTCTTTCCGGTAGACTGCTCGCGATGTATATATATAAAACTCAAATTGAGTGCAATTCAAATCGTAAGAACACCTCCCCACGTATTGTGGTCAGTTGCTACATGCACCATGATCTTTTCCGCTCATCGAACGTACTGGAACGAACTCTTCCTTTACTCCAAACTTGCCAATCCCACACGGGCAAGCCCATCTAGTCCCTTAAGCATCGTGAAACTCATAGAATCTAGAAATATTTCGGTTATCCTCGTCGATGGGATGCAACCTACACCTCCTCTTCCTTCCGGGAGGTCGCAGCTGACACTTCAAATCAGCCTCAACCAACTAATTTCCAAAACAGGCGAAGGCCTCCGAAAGTCCTGCCATTCTGCCGGCTGGATCCTGCATCGCAACGAGCAACCTTCGTCGCTTACGGAGGCGGGCAAAGTCTATTAGCTACTAACGTAGCAGCAGTTAGCACGTCGAGATCCTGTCGCAGAACGTTACAGGCGTTCACATGAAAATGAGCTCTAGCGATGCTTGGCGCGGTTATTCAGCAGTAACCTAAGCATGCGCACCTGCTCTACTGGCCCTTACTCGTCCCAGAAACGGGCAGGTTGCTTGAGACACTAGCGATGCTCGTCATTTATGGCACTAACGTCGGAACGGTAGTTTAACAAACTGGAAATACACACCCCTACGGCTAAGGGACCTGTAACCGAAGGAGTATGTTTCTCCTCCGTAGAACTTACTCGGTTAAGCTAAATGCACCAAGAACCTCGCAGTCTCAAGTTGCTTGAACTGGTCCTAGACTGGCTTTGACATCTAGCCAAGATAACATTTCTAAACAGTTACCGCTCTAGTTCCCTCGGTCTTAAACCATTGTCTTCTTTTGGATTAAGCTTGAGCATGGCTCAACACTTGAGCAGCTGAATGACGAGAGCTTGAAAAACACTTCAAACCGCACCAGTAGGGTTGCATCTCATTCACCTTCGATGAAATTCCTCCATGGTAACTCCTGCTGCTCCAGAATAAGTATATATGTCGTTAGATCTTGCTCCAAAACTTGCCAGCTCCTGCCCTTTACAGTGAACTGGCTACTTTGTGGCTTCTTTAGCCACCCTTAGAATCTACAGTCCATTGACATACCTTAAATATCTGGCTACCAGCCCTTCAACAAGGAAACGTTTAATAGCTCACAAGCCTGTATTTCTTACGATTTCCGCTCTTACGGAACTTAGTAAAACAATCCTTTTCGCCTTACTCTCGGAGGTGACTGCGCTTCTTATGTCGCCCACGCTCTAACTCCAAAAATCAGGGAACTCATGACGGCCCTCTCTAAATATCGCACCCCGGATCTGCCATATTCCAAGTAGCTAGGCTCTTACTCACCAGGACAGCCTTAATTACGTGTCACCTCGAACAAACCGTCGATGTGAAACTATTTGGAGGCCTCCCTAAATTAGCCATCATTCCGGTGCAACTCACGGATTCCTCTCGATATTCTACCCAATCCATTTGGAAACTCATGCCTTTGAAACCGTCTGATTGGCACTATCCGCAGGCTACAAAATTGTCACTACCCAAGTTTAACGCCATGAGGAACCAATCCCAGGCAATCGAGACCCTCACAGCACCTAACAGACCAATCAAGTACACTTACACGAGCAATACTTTGCTAAGGTGCTCCTCCCATGTCCGGGAGCATCACGATCCTACACAGTTGCTTCTGGTCTCTTGCTTGGGACTTTTACCCGTTCAAAATTGGCAACTGCTGCACAAAAGCCGCACCCAGCAACTTATCTGTAAGTGTAACTTCTCTCCAAGGTACTTCCTGCCTTATAAAACAGTACAAATTGACACGATGCCGCGCTGGTTGTGCAACAGGACTCAGCCTGCAACCATATGTACAATAACTGCATGTGTAATTACAAGACTAACCGTCGCCAAAAACCCTTAAGCTGGAATCGAGCTTTTGGCAAGTGGGACTTGAGGCTGATCAACGTAAACGTAAATAAATTTAGTTCTAATTAGCACAGAGACCTCAAACAAAGATTGGATTCTTCATCGTGCCATAAGGAATGTGTAGCCGAGCAGTGAATCTAAATTCACATGAATATTTTTGGTGGGCGGTCATCAAGAATAATTGAAAATTCATCACAATTTTTAGCAATATTAGAATTTCACAGAAAAAAGTGGCAAACAAATGCTGCATATAACGCACTTTAGTATCACATACAATGGATATTTTTTCAACGACAAATTAGAAGTGAATAACCACAAAAATTCATATATGTGGAGCTTTTGGTAGAGCTCATCCCAATAGCCGCAAGAAAAGGGAGGTTCAGAAAGCCCGGTAATGTTGTAAAACTTATTTACAACCACAGTAATACTACAAAATGACATTATATTGGTAAATTGGTAGCTTATGAACTGAAAATGCATAATTAACCATGAGCAAATAATACCAGGATAGCTGTTAAACTATGTTACAGTGACATTTTGGTGCTGATACAACCCTTCATAACTGGAACCATCTAATGCAGTACATCGTGGCTGTCCATGTCATTTCACATTATGTATTGTCTATGTATACTACGTCACTTTGTGGTTGCCTACGTTACACCACTTCATAGTTGCCTACGTTACATCACTTCGTGGTTGCCTATATTATGTGATTTAATGGTTTACTATGTTACATCACTTCACGGTAACCCCAAGTTGAATCACTTCATAGTCACCTGATTTAGAGCACTTCATTGTGGCCTAAATTACATCACATCATGGCTGCTAATGCTGTATCACTGCTCGGCTGTCACTGCTTTATTAATTCACATCTGCCAATGCTATGTCACTTCAGAGCTACCCCTGCTATTTTACTTTCTGGCGGCCAGTGCTTCATCATTTCACTGCTTCCGGGGCTTCATCACTTCATGGCTACAAGCTGTTCCAATTTAACTTTCAGAACTGAGGTCCGGTCTGATTTTCTCGCTTAGCCCATACACCAAATACTTTGCACGAACAACACTATTAGCTGTTGATTTGGCAGTTCATAACAAATATCGTATAGCTACCACGAATTTTAGAAGCCCCCCTGCTCAACAACATGAGACTTTATTATTCTAACTTTTATGCTAGCATCCTACTCTAATGCAAAAGCAAAGGATGTCATTAACAATTGATTGGTGATATTACACTTCAAGTCTTAATATTTTTGGGAATTTATTTCGTATACAAGCGTTAGAAGTATGCACAGGCTCGCCAATCATAACTGAATATAAAAGAATCAAGTAAAATATCCTAACAAAGTATGAAAAAATAATGGAACATATAAAAATACGTCTGCAGCACTGCACAGTCAGCCTCGCTAGCAAGCAGAGATATCTCCTTTTCCAGTATGTGACTACTCAGTGTTCCTCCGTGCTCTAGGGCCGAAATTAATTTCACCCTACCAACGTTGTTCTGATGCCATCTTTGCTCAGTCACTAGGCCAGCGGCCTTACGCTACTGTGTGAACAAGAGGAGATCACTCAGTAGGCAATAACTTTTCCGTCTATTTAAAAGACACAGCCCCATAGAATCACATGTTCACGTTTGTAGAACATACGACTCTGGTGCCCACCTGTTGACAGTTACAGCCACCCAAAGGGTTTGAACGTTGACAGTCTTTAGACCGTCTTTGCCAGGCTCTGGCCGAAACTCCCGGACGCCTTCTTCCCCGCATCGCATGCATCCCTCTTGGCTTTCCCCCAACTCCTTATCCTCTCAACTTCACATTGGCCAATTACCTCGATTACCCATCTAACATGAAAAAGAGTCCAACGAACTTCACTTCTAAGCCAGATGCCTGACCAGAGACTTGACAATATCGTCTCAAATTGGACAGACCCGATCTCACGACTATTTAAGAAACCCCGTCCTAGACTTATCCAACGGCGTCTAGGTAACACTCTCTCCCGTAAGTTCTAGAATGGCTCGTCCCTAACACAAAAACGCAAGTACCAGATTGCTACTCAGCAAACAGAATCCCGTGCTCATAGAGCACATATCGAGGTATCGTACCCCCCACAAATTATTACTACTTAAACCGTTCATCCCCATTATGGGTGGAACACAGTCATGCCCCCAAGGCGCAGCGCGTGGCCTTTGGAAATTAAACTATCCGCTTCCCAGAGCTTCTGCGGTCATTACTAAACCCTAAATATCGCACTAGAGAACCCCTAGGATACTGCTCTTCTTCAAAAGATCACTATCCACCAGCAGAACCAAAGTGTTGCTTGTAGTCCCCGCGACTCCTGCCCCAAATCTTCCAGACGCCCCATGCCTTCAGCTAACATTCTCAGTATGTGGGCAGCCTTCTTCAGAACTGTGGTTCTGAAACCCAATACTCACGGTAACTAAGCCTTGCGTGCAGAACTCCGACACCATGTCTCAGAAGTTCAATGTCAACCTGGACATGCGGCCACTTTCTGAGCTAAGCATACTGACTCGGCAGTGATAGGTATTCTCTGCTTTTGTAGAAGCATTCATCCCCAGCAGAGATGGGAAGAGCACATGAGAGTACTAGTCGTTGAACTCCCCGTCGTTGCCCCATGGTTATTGACGACTCGTGGTTGACTGCAACCGCACTCTCTCTAGGGCCAGTTGACCTTTGTCCGCCGCACAAACCGGTACATATGCATTTCACAGCAAGGGTGAGGTCAAGTCGATTGTAATTTTACCTTTTACCCCTCAAGCCGACTTTCTCTATCCCCCGATATTTAACTTTAAACACGGGGCCATCTTCTATCTTGCGATACTTCGGTTACGGGGATGAACTGAAAAACAGATACTACCGTGAGCTATAGGGACCTAGCGAGTACGTTAGTCTAAACACTTCTTCCCACGGTTTATATCCCACCTTTCCCCAGAAAGCACAACGAGGCTTTAGGAATTAAACGAGGAGCATGAAACAATATTAACATAGACGATAACGCCAACCTGGCCCCCTATCGCACATTTGGGTAGTCCTGTTAATTTCACACGTAACCGTCCGCAACTTCAACCTCTTAACCCAAAGGACGTGAGGGTACGAAACGTCTCCATTTAGTCGTTGGCGTCTTCACGTTGCTATCCCGATAAGCCTCCATGGGTCGGGGTTCACTCCCCATCATAGAGAGCTGTCTGTTCTAACATGCAAGTAATGCGGTACATCCCACACAACGTGAATTCAAGCCACCAAACCGCCAGCTACGCACTGGTAACGGCTCCCTCCCTCTGATGTTGCCAAGAGACTTTTCTCCACCTAGACCTTGAACTAGTTAGGCACTGCTGCTTTATTTCCAGAGTTGGACTATGATGACAACTATATCTTAGTACCTGCCCTTACATCCTAACCTCTGATCGCTAACTCAGCCACTTTATGCCCGTTCGGGCCTGAGATAAATTGTTCTTCAGGGTCCCAAGTGAGTTAGAGGTGGAAATATCTACTTGTGACAAGCCAAGAGCGCCAAAACAGACACTTTTTCCCACTGTAAGCGAGCTTGACAACGTAGACGTCTCCCACCTCCTCGTCGCAACCATTTCGTTGCTTGGGCATGGAGAGTGGCGCCAGCTAACGCCTCTATATAGCTGCTGGCTGGCTGTCTCGAAAAGCCCCTGGCGGATGGCTGTGCCACTTGACTGACCACCTCGACTGCCTGACGGAACTCCAGAGCGGCGTGAGCCATCTCCTGGCGCTTCGACAAGCGACCTTTTTTCAAGAGATGCAAGGATTAATCACCATAAAAACTAATGATACGCTTCTCAAGAGCAATCAAGCCTATAAATTTGAAACGATTTTAATAAGAAATGCTAGTGAAGTAGATATCAATGCCTAAAGGCAGCACGATCAGTGGGTCTAAGGGCACCTCAGGGCGTGATACGCCGCCCTTGGCTTATCACAGGCTTAGATTTTAGCTAATCAGGAGACTAGTACCTAGCAATAGAAAGTGTGAGAGCACCGAACTGGTGCCAGCGATATCATCCAATTGCGTGGTAGAGTAGAATTCAAGCTGTCCAAAATAGTACAGACGACTCAATACATTAGAACAACTCTTCTATGAAAGTGATATGCAACTTAATGGCTGTATGAAGTATCCCATAGCATGGTAAAGTCGCACTTACGGTAAACAGCTCTTGCAGATGGGAATGCCAAAGGCTAGGAGATATCCTTAGAAAGAAGGCCAAAGGGAGAGCGTGGAGGTCGATTTTTTCGAAGAAATGGGTATTGGAGACGCTCCAATATTCCGGCTGAGCCATAAACTCCTTCTCAATGAGCCAGGCATGCAGGAACTGCAGTTGGCGGACACGTGGCGACGTCGAGTTGCTCCGAGTTTCCATTTCGGGGGGACATGACGCAGACTTGTGTTGGGATGCCGTCATGCACAGCTTGAACTCCTCATGTCTGCAAAGCAAAACATGCACACAAAGTAACCATTCATTACTTAGCTGATGCTCAGGTTCCTATAGTTAACTGCCTGTACAAACAGAAAACAATGACAAAACTGAGAAAGTTAGTATCTTTACTGCCTTTTTTTTACAATTAAGGCATTTATTGGTAACAGCAAGCAATCAGATTACAGTACGGTAGTACTTATTCACAGGTTTCAAACCTGTCGAAGTTAACGTCCCCTTTTCCTATTTAATAATCGAAACAAAATTTACACTCGTGGCAGTCTACTGTATATACTCGTAAAAAAAATGGATAGTATTACTTGCTTGTTTTTTAATATTACCGTGTACACAATTTTCGCTATGATATATAAGTCGGAAGGCTGTATTTAAATGAACCGCCAGTAGTGTACAATGCAGAGAGATGGTTGTTTTTGAGGGTAACCTACACCCTCGTGGCTCCCCTCACACGTGAGCTTCCGGTTTATAACGGCCAATGCACTACCGGTTTTGCGGGAGTCAGGGGAGGGGCACAAAACGGAAGTGAGCGGGGCCTGGGAAACCGGAAGGGGCAGCGCGATGGCCCGGCGGCGCGAGGGGAACCTACCCTAAAAAACAACCATCTCGCTGCATTATACACTACTACCGCCATAGTTTTAAGACTGGGTATTGACTATACCTTTACTCATGAAGGCCAACCTACTGCCGGACGAAAAAGTCGTAGAAGACGACATGTGTCACGTGCCTTTTCGTTCCAGGAGACTCTGGCACAATGACTCCCTAAAACTCCCGAGAAGTTCAGTTGTTGCAGGGAAACAATGACGGTAGTTCACTTCTTCATTGTATTTTTGTGAAAAAAAGAATTGCATGATCAGAGACAGCAATTATAGTATCAAAATACGGGCCTCAACGGAGGCCATAAGGCCCCAAAACAATGATACCCAGCGGCACCTGAGTATGCATATCGTAGTGCTGCTATTCACGAAATGTTTCATACACCGCTTGTGCTCTACCATCGGGCAATGATGTCCTGTTAGGGTTAACCTTTTATTCGAAATGTCCAGAAATCGCACGGATTTTCGGTGTCATACTTTATTAAAACTGCTATACTTTTCACCCTATTATATTATATTCACTCAAAAGGTTTACTACTTCGTTTAGAATAATAAATGTTGGTCAAAGTCGGCACCTATCTCAAGAGCGTCTACGCTGGTTACCATGGCTCAACTACATAATAGGTTAACTCATCGCTTGACCATTCTGTCACGGTTCTGCACCTCTCCTCGTATGACGTCAGGTGGAGCGAAGAACATAGGTGTTGCGCAAGTATCAATAGTATTCCTAATACATTTATACCATTATTTCCGATACCATGGGCTGGTGTGTGATGTTTGGCTGTTTTGAATAGGGAAGAAAAGAACTTTTTGAAACTTCATTTTCTTAAAGATACGGAATAGCGAAAAAAGGGGGTTTGGCGGCAAAAGGGTATACAAAGTTTTCTCTATCATCGGTAATATCTACTATACTCCGAACTGCTAGGTAGTGATTATGAGGCATTCAGTTTTCCCTTTAAGTTTTCCCAAGTAACCACTGACAACACTAATTTCTTTTAAATAAGTCATGAAAATTGAAATAAAATATTTCTTATAAGGCCGTGAACGCTTGTCTGTAAAAGTTGGCCCAATAATTAAGTTTTTTCTCCAAATACTCGAAAGAAAATGGTATGTCAACGGGAAAACTGTAAATTACTTGAAAGACCGCCTTTGATTAAGAAGTTTGAACGAGAAAAAACACTCCTTCGTTTGACATTTTGTTATATTTTGATGACAAAAGCTCTTTAAAATAGAAATTTCATGGGTACAGTTAATAAATTTTGACTTAGAATTACTTTTAGGGCCTTTAATACTCCACCGATGATAGGTATGCAGCTGTAGCTATTTTCCTGTAAGCAATGTTTTTCCACGGTGATTTTGTACGGCGGAGTGTATTATCATGCAAACTGAAATGTGACGATTGCAAAATAAGCGATATCAATCCTAGGAAGCCATAGCTACGTTGTTGTAATTGATTTCTTCGTCTTTCAAGCTATTTGTTAGATATTGTAGAGCCTTATTTCTAGTAAACGGATTTTTTGCATCACACAGTAAATAGCTGTGATCGTGCAGAAAGGATTACTTTTTTTTATGGAAGCCCCCGCTAATCGTTTTTATAAAGCAAGTAACAGGCTTGAACTAATGAGCACGGTTTGCTATCTAACTCTCCACCTGACGTCACAGCTGAAAAGGGGTGAGCGGGTCTGAACGCGCTACCTGCGCGTAACAACCTGTTACATACTTCAGCCGCGCTTGTAACGATACGAACATCGGACAGAGCCATTAGCTTACGGGGACCGTTCCCCCGGAAAACGCGATATTCTCATAATCATAGGCGTAACGGGGTGAATTTTTCTTGGGAGTGGGGCAAGACACAATTTGCTCGAATTTTAAAAAATTCAAGAACTTATGTAACTTGCTGTACATCGGAGTGAAAACTATCAATTACTAACTGATATCTGATAAATAGGGCAGCAAAGGAAAGAAGAAAGTACATGGCAGGCCTTAAAACTAAGGGTGTGGAGGTTCATTTTTTTTATTTCTTTTTTTTTTTAAACTGAACTTTCCCATCTATTATTTGCTGCCCAATGCCGAGTCTCAGTTCGTTTCCAATGCCGATTCTACCATTTATCAATTAATAATATATAATCGCTAATAGCATGGCAATCTCTACGGGCCCAGATCGAGTTCTGGCTCGATGTTTTTTATTTATTCCATTAAAACACAAGGGTGGACGGATGAGCCCCTTGTCTGGATAATTCCGAGTGTTGACGGGACGAGAAACTGTAATAGCTAATTAGTATGCTATCATTTTACCTGCTTTGCAGTTTTTAGGCTATGTCGGACTTAATTGTCTATTACATTTATAAGAAATCGTCAAAAATTATTCAATGTTATCAATGGAAGCCCCGTGATAATTTTTGCCTTCCTTGGAGTTTTGGGAAACTTGTGTTGTGGCATTCGACGGCATGTGTAAGCGTATTTGAGTTACCTGCACCACAGCATATTATTATCGACCTCGTTGCTTATCCGTAGCGATGCTACGTGAAAATATAACCCGGTGATTTGAGTTACAGGTTGTGAACATCATGAAGTTATAAAGGACTTTTATACCTTCATGGTTGGCATGTAATAGATTACCTGTGAGACTGCCAGAAACGCGCTATTACACCATGAAAATTTATGGAGTTGTAAAGGGCTCAATGCAATTTGGTTGCTTCCAAGATTTGCAATGCAAAGTGGCGATGTCAAAGATCCAATATACAGTTCTGTACCAATAAAGTCGAGCGGGTTTGCTTTGATTTACTTTAACAACTCAATCGAACGCATCCAGTATCTGGAACTCACTGTCCAAGAACGAAAATAGCTAAGTTCTAAGTATATTCAACAGAACTGCAGTTTTATCCGGGCTCTGATTCCGAATATCACTTTGGTTTCCTTAAGTCAAATCAACTTTCCCAGTTGATGTTTTTACGTGTTCGTGCGAGTAGTATGATAGGTAACTGCCATACTGGTAGGAGTATTTTCGCTTTATGCAATTTTGGAAATAGTTATCATAGTGCATGTGATGTTCAGATCGCGTACGTTATTTTATTTTTATTTAATAGGTTAATGTTTCTTTTCAGCAAAATGATACGACTTCCGCAAGGGAGATGTTCCGAGGCTACGTCTGTTGCCGACTGTTACATCTTCCTTGAATATAATGTCATTTATGACAGGAATCCAGTCATCAAATTCCTAGCGTACCTACTCTGTCTACCGTCTACCAGTAACGTAGAAAAATCTGATCGAATTCGAAAGCTTGGATTTTTTATCAGAGTAGAACTAAATCCAAGCACGATGCCGAGAAGTAGGTTTCACATTCATTTTCAGGGCATTGTAATTATACTCGATCATTTAAAAAACTGGGATTAACTAAAAAATATTTGTGGACCAGAGTAACATTTTTGTTAAAATTTCGATTGATGTCATGAGGTTTTTTGTAAACTGTGATTTGATTCCTATTATGAACATGATATTCGCCACAGCAGATGTAAGAAAGTACAACAGGCGTAACTATTCTTTCATGACCTCCTGAAGCCATATTCAGCTGAAAAAACTTGACCTGTTATTAGTAATAGCCAACGTGTAATAGATAACCTCAACATAACTTTCACTATGAAAGCTAGTGCCAAATTCATAGAAAGCAAAAATACACGTACAAGTGCACATAAAGATAAAACCACGTGGCGATAGTTCAGAAACTTAACCTGATTGAGGGAAACCAATGCGAAAGCTGAAATCAACGTATCGATAATAACTTAAATCAGTTAAACTACAGGAGCATAATTAAGAAACAAAAATAAAAGATTCAGTATCTCAAAAACTGTAAAAGTTTCAACGCTGAAATTTTAACACAAAAGAGGTATTGGGATACCTAATAATATGCTAAGAATTTATTACGATCCCAAGAATAACAAAAAAGTTATGCATATTTAACTTATTATTATGAATTTAGTGTGAGCAGAATTAAGGGACATTTGACAAAAAACGCAACAAAACAGCAAATTTAACAAAAACCTTCATCCATAATCAATATTTTGTGAACGATCTTTTATGTTTGATGACTTCAACACATCTTCGAGGGCAAGATTCAATTAAATTGCGGCATCGTTCAAT
>LQNS02000014.1:188243-207554 GCA_001587735.2 Parhyale hawaiensis
ATTGCCCTGATGCTGAGATTTTGTTTGTGTAAATTAACAATTTTCATGCGTAAAGATTTATCAACTTTTTCCCGGGTAGCCATGCTTGCAGTACTTGCAATGTTTACATATGACGTAGACAGTCTTCTTCTTTTTCGGAAATGCAAGAAAATTGGGTTACTGAAGATTTAAATTACAATATTTGAAAAGTGTCCCTTAATTCTGCTCACACTAAATTCATAATTATAAGTTAAATAAACATATTTTTTTTCTTATCCTTCGGATCGTAATAAATTCTTAGCATATTATTAGGCATCCCAATACCTCTTTTGTGTGTTAAAATTTCAGCGTTGAACCTTTTACAGTCTTTGAGATATAATTTTTTTTATTTTTGTCCCTCAATTATGCTCGCAACTGTACATTACCTTTATTTAGTTTCTGATCTGTGAATAATCGATTTTGTCAGATCGAGTTATTACATGTTAAGCACAAAAAAAACTGGCCTGATACAGAAGAATGGGTGTCATTTGTATTTAGCGCTTCAGAATTTTGCCCTACAGCAAAACTGCCAACTGCCCCAAAACTGCCAATTCTCACAGATGCTGATATCTTCTAAAAGTCCGATTCGCCGTGCTGCCGATTAATCGGCACACCCCTAAGCCAAACCAAATACAGTAGTTTAATAGGATTCTTTCCAAAAGGAGATAAGAAGTCAATGCAGATGTGATAGTACTCGCATGTGTTTCAAAAACTAAGGAACTGATGGCATCCTGAAGACCAGCGTTTTAGCTTACAAATTTTTCTGAGAGAGTTTTTTTTTTAAAGCTTCTTGGTCGATTTTGATGATTTTGGTCGTCCCCCCCCCCTAAAAATTGTAAATTTCATGGCCCAAAAATACATTGGCACATAGGACAGGCCCATTTCATCGTTTTTTAAACCCTGACAGGGTTGTTTGGAAACCTAGGGGTAAATTGATAGTGCATGCTGGTACAGCTTAAAATTACAATTTTTTAAGACCAAAATCATCGCAGAAGTTTTCGATAAAAAAATGGGAAACAAAACGTAGCTAGCTGAAACGCTGACCAACAAAACATGGTACTCAGTATGCAATACTGTATTTCGACATCGATCGTTAAAACATGTGTGAACCAGCAACTAACATAATTATGTAATCTGTCAATATCAGGATTGAATATGCTTTTTGACGAACTGGCAGCTTTATTACATAACTATTCAGAATGCCAGTCCACTGCCCAACAATGTCACTGAGATTTTTTTATTTGTGATCTCATCCTCCTTACTGTCCACAAATCTTGATTTCTATGTCTTTATAAAATTCCCAATCATTCCTCGCCATTAGCCCAATTTTAGCAGTCATCCGAATTCAGGGAGGGCCGTTGCCCCTCCCTCCCCCCCCCCTCCCCTGCCCTCCTAGCTCGTACGCCTATGCTCATAATCCAGCTTTTTTCCACTAAGCAGTAGCTATGGATCAGACGGTAATGTAGGCGAAGTTTTAGTCAGCCAGGACAAGCCTAAATGGGTAGAATGGAGGGCTAGTTGCAGGGGTCCTTTTTTTACTTCATATTTTAACTTCAGACAGTTTTTTATTATTGGGCCAATTTTCATGAAACTTGGTTGATATATGTAGAATCGGAAACAATGGAATTTAGACTCACGTACTTTGTTCGATTTTCCCCATAGAAAATTAATTATTTGAAGAAAACTATTTTTTCCGTTATCTTTCTATAACTTGTTTTCTAGTCCACATTTTTTCCGATTTTACATAAACATAGAGCAAGTAAATAATGTGGGTTAGACTCATAAGTGTTCTCTCCGTTTCGCCATGGAAAACGAGTTATTGAAAGAAAACTGAAAAATCGTTATCCTTGAAAACTAGTTTTCTACGAGAAAAAATTGGAAAACGTAGACTAGTCTAACCCACATACATCTTTTTTTTTTTTTAATTTTATATATCTGTACTAAGTTTCATTCAAATCGGGACACAATGGAAAAACTTTAATTTGAATCTTTGGCGGGAAACTCCCTTGACGACGAATATGTGACGAAAATATGATGAAATAAATAACATGTTTATGAAGTGCCGATTTCGATTAAACTTGGTACAGATATGTAAAATCGAAAATAATAGTGGGCTAAACTCGTGTATTTTTCCGATTTTCCCCATAGAAAACGAGTTATTCAAAGAAATGGAAGCGTAGTTTATGCAAATTGCCGCTGGAAAGAAATTTTTAGCTCAGTGTTTTTCTTCAAAACCGATCTAGTCCTAATGTTTTTGAGCTACAGAAGAGATTTTGATACCAAACGAAGCGGAATTTGATTCTCTTCAGTTTCTCGCTGGGATTTTTCGAATTTTGTGTTAGAAAACGAGTGTCTGTTAACATTTGGGGAAAACTTGAGATTGTTTTTATTTTCTTCAATTGATTCAAAAACTAGTTCGACAATCAAAAAACACAAGGGAGAAGTTGAATCAAAGAAGTCAATCAAATACCGCTTCGCTTGCTACCAAAAACCATCTACATCACTCAAAAACTGTAAGGCTAGATATGTTTTCTCCCGAAACCCCATTTTAAGGTTTTCTTTTATTAACTCGTTTCCTATGGCGAAAATGAGAAAAAGTAAAAAAGTTAAACGACATTTGTTTTACATATGTGTACCAAGTTTCGTTCAAATCGGACCAATAATGAACATTTTTTTCTAGCGAGGGGGAACGATCCCCTTGAAGGTGCAGAGGTATGAGGTAAGGAACTGCACTGGTACAGCCCGAAAGGACTCATACATTTCGACGTTATTGGATAAATGTAGAGGTTATTTATTTTACGTTATTCATATGACCAATTCGTACTTAGTGTAGTCGCGGAAAGAAGTCAGGGACTTGCAAATTAACTCCGCGACCATAAAATATAATATTTTTGATGGAAACTGTTTATTCAGGAATTTAACTACTTGGAATAGGTGTTGATATAGCAATGATTGAAATTTAATATCTTATAACATTTTAGTGTTAGGTCAGTAATATTATGAAATAAAATTCACCTAGCTAGAACTAATTGCAAACGATATTGAAGGTTAAAGAATTTACTTATCTACACATTAATTTTTACTATCTGCCTTTCTTAAGCTATTAAAAGTACACACTTGATTTTGTTGAATCCACTATCGTTATGTTTCCATCACCTTCTTTGCTTCCAAGGGTTTATCTGATCCAATTGCATAAGGAATTTCTTACTCAGAAAGTTCGATTTATTTCACTATTAATATTAGTTCTTCTCTCTATGTACTATTCATTGAGCATGCGTGAACCAGAGAAATGAAATCTTCGATTACAGTCCTATGTGTTGATCTGCCGGACTGAGGATACAACTTTAGGGCGCTGGCATACCAAAAGCAGTTCAGCGAGAAGCAGGCAGGTTGGCAGTTTTTAAGAAGCATGGGAATGCATTGGAGCGCATATACCGAACAGAGACAGCTGAGCACGCTGCTGCCGCTATCGTTCGATTGTCACTGCGTTCTGCGAATTAAATGGGCACTTTTCGCAGTTATGCGCCGAAGTCCGGGAGAGGCTTAACGCTTACAACACGTTCCAAAGTAATGAATCCAAAGCGTATGAGTGAAGTTTCGACAAGTGAAGCCTCGCATGCTCAACTTTGGCACGCAGTCGAACAAGCCTTAATTAGCGTTCAGCAATACTAAACTATTTTCACTCAAACACCATTTGTACAACCACAACAGTTTTATGACAACAAGACATTACAGGCAGATTTTGTCATCAGAAATTTTTATATGATTCCTAAATACTTAAGCATTCCCTAGTCTTCAAACCTTCATACAAGATTCCCAAGCACACCCAGGTCTTAGAATTCCTAAAAGAATAGCAAATACTTTCATTAGCACCCCATAATAATTTCGAAAAGACAACACAAAATGACTCTTACAATTTGGAGATGGAGGGTACGTCCCGCACGGCGTAGAGCAACCGGATGATGGGAGGGAAGAAGAGAATGTGCTTCATCTGGGTGATGTCCAGCACCCACCAGACATCCGGCGTATTGGGGCGGCAAAGCAGCAGTTCTACTCGCAGGCCCTGACTCTGCGAGGCAGAATGTAAGCTTAGCCATAAAATCAACCCAACAAGTCTATGGAAAGTATCTAAAACAACATTCTGCCTAAATCAAGTTGAGCTAGTCGAAGCTTTTAAAGGAATTTTTGCACGAGTGACTGCACCATACAGCCGTGTTTACATTAGATTCCTTTGATGACGTCAGAGTTCCTCAAACAGTTCTAGAATGTGTCGCCGAAGCACATTCGCCAAAAAAAACACGTTTGCCGAAACAGTTTTGCCGCGAGATAGTTTCTTAGTATTATTTTTATTACTACATGATGTTCGTTGCTTTCGTTAGGGTCCACCCATGCCAACTTGGGAACTTGGGGAGGAAGCTCCGGAGGGGGCCTAAGCAGAGGGTTGGAGAAAGTCGGAGAGAGGAAGAGAAGCGAGGAAACGTGCGGCCTCAAGCGGATCCAGCCAGAGACTGTTCACCGAAAGATCAGTGGGATGACTGAAACACGAGAAAAGGTGATGAACAGACTGTTCACCCAGTTCGCAGAGTTGACAGGAGGGATCATCGATCCATTCCACTCAGAAATTTTAATCCGCTAAGACCGAATAGTAGCCAGAGCTTAACTGGGAGAGTGTAGATGCAGCTGCTGTAGTTGTAACAGCAGAGGTGGGCAATGAACTCAGGGCAGTGCGGTATTGGTCGGATGGGAGAATCCCAACAGTAAGAAGGGGAGCAATGTCTGCGTCAAACTTCGATTGAAGAGCGTGTCGAATGCAGCGAGGGCCGGAAGGGATCGCGATAGCACCGTGGGTAGGATGATGTACACGCGATGCACTGAAAAGTTACTACACATTTTGAAAGCAACAACAAACTGTCACCAACTGGTAGGGTTGAGCTCACATGATAGGGGTAATGCCCCTAAGCCATGCGGTGGGATCCAGTGGCTATGCGCAGGGCTGCATTCTGTACCGCCTACAGCTTACTCACGGCAGTTCTTGAGACATTAGGAAACCAAACGGGCAGCGTAAGGCATGTCGTTTCTAATGAGGGACCCATAAGTCAGTAATAAGGTCTTTTTCTGTTGTCCCCATCTTGCGCAGGCCAGCGCGGCAAGAACCCGCAGGCGGGAGCAGCATCTGTCGCGAACATAATTCGCGCGAACAGCAGAAGTAAGGTGTGGGTCAAACACCACGCAGAAAAATTTTGGTTTGCGCTCCATGGTCAGGTTCGACACACCCATCTTGATTACTGGGTGCGTCCTGGATTGATGATAGTGTGACGTAAACAGTGTAGAATGTGTCTTACAGTGACAGAGAGCTCAGGCTCTCTCTCCCCCAGCCCAGGCCTCGCTTGCCAAAGCATGATGTGACAGGCTCCTCGCTGCCTCCGGAACGAGAGTAGCCAAAGATAGGACGGTAAAGTAATCTTCGCACGAAGAGGTGACGTCACAAACCTGGGGAAAGTCGCTGACGTAGTAATTAAAAAGGAGCGGTGAGATCACCGAACCCTGGGGAACTCCTGCGTAAATGGGGCGGAAAAGCGACCTAATTAGTGCCCATAGGTAGGAGGCGCGGCGCCCACGTAGGTTGGCAGAGATCCACTTAATGAGGTTATTAGGTACCCCTGAGCGAGTGATCTTGGATAGCAAGCGGTGCTGGGAGAAATATCAAAGGCCTTGGAGAAATTCACTGTTATAGCTATCAACCGAGTAGGGGGCTTATATTGGTTAAACCCTTGTACAATGTGTTGGACTAAGGGATGAAGGGCTGAAGTGGTCGATCACATAGAGCGGAACCCATGTTTTGAGTCTGACACCTCCAAGAACTCCGTAGGAAGCGGAAGGAGCAAGCGCTCCAGTATCTTCATCGCCGGACAAAGCAGGGATCTTGGACGGTAAGATTTGCCGTCGGAGAGTGGTTTGCCAGGTTTAGAGATAGAGATAATATTGGCTGGCTTCCAGACGCTTGGCAGGTTAGCATGCGCCAGGAAGAGATTAAAAAGATTGGTGAGGAACAGGAGACCGTGGAGGACAAGATGCTTGATGAGAAGGTGTGTCAGTCCACCAGGGCCTACGGCCGAGGAGGTACTTGAGGCCCGGATGGAGGCTCCTACTTGCTGAGGAGTAATAAAAACTCTTGGTCATGGTCCCCAGGCAGCTAGCGAATTCTTTTAAGAACTCGGTCCGGACTCGGATGTGTTGCTGTGCCCACGCCCATTAATTGTTAGCAGAAGCCGGTGGCTACTTTACGGGTAGATGACACCTGAGTGTCATCGAAAGTGATGGGCTAGTTCGGAGAGGCTGATTTACGTTTACCCGACAAGCTACGAAGAATATTCCATAGTCGTGAGATCTATGATCACACCGTCCGACTTTATTGATCAATGCCTTCCTGGCACAGGCCGAAAGGACATTCGTGGTGCGGGTTTCAAGATCGGGAGTGTTGGGGTCAGTACCTTCGCCTCATCCGAGAGAACAGGAGTAAAGGATCCACGGCATCCCGCCGGGAAGCAGCGCCTCGATGCCAACCAACAGTGGGAAATTCTTGAAGAATTTTCTACCCTTTGCGCAGGAGGTGGGGAGAGGCAGCTACCGGAAGGTTTGTTCGGCAAGCTGAGTGAACCTCTCCCAGTTGGCTTTGCTATAATTAATGAACGTTTTCCGGGCATAGGAGGAGGGGGTGAAAAGTAGTCGAGAGAAATTACCATCGGATCGGCGTTCTGCATTGGTCTTTATGATTGATTTTAATTGTCACCATGTAGAACGGTTAGGCTCTAGAAGGACCGATTGCCATGGCCATTCAACCTTCGATTTTGCGACTGCCTCTAGTTGCGAGCAGATGGTAGAGGGACCTATTCATTTGATGGGAGGTGATCTTGACCTCCTGTTGACTGATGTTCCTCATTTGGTTGGGGTGTGAGTGTCGTCTCCCAATGGTTGCTTGGACCATGGTGCAAGTTCGTTAACGGGTCACAAGAGGCACTGTTCTCTTTTTTTTTTTAGGCGTGAGGTATTTTCGAAGTCCAGAGCGAATTGTTTCTGGCACCGCCTTGCGCCTTCTTGGGGTGTTGTGGGAGAGTCCCCTGATTCTGGTGCTACTTTGGATTGTTGTTTCTCTGACATAGTGCTTACTTATGTTCCTTCCCGCTTCATTAAGGTCAGGACAGGTAATGAACCCTGGTTTCATGATGCCTGTAGGAGGGCACACCAGTTCATGCGCGAGTCGCATGCCCGTTGGAGTCCTAGCGTGTCTGCTGTTGACTTTCCGGTTGCAGAGAACAGCAGCATTGCGCTAGGGCTACATATAAGGAAGCTGATAGGGAGCATAATTTGAGGTCCAGGGATTTGTTAGCTTCGTCTGTTGGCGTACATAAGTGATGGTCGACCTTGAACAGCGTTATGCTTAGTGCGAGCTCTTCTGTCCCCTCTCGAATTGGTGCTGGTGTCGACCTTGTTGTGGACCCTACTAGCAAGGCGGAGCTTTCGTTACGCTTCTTCGATGGTAAGGGGAGCCGAGACCATGTGCGCATTCCCTTAGCGTGTGACCCTGAGCCGAGGTTCTCCGATTTTGTTTTAGATCTTCTGATGTGTATCGCCTTCTTGTTGCTCTGGATCCCCTTATGGTGCCACTGATTTATCATTATTTTTCTTTTGGTGGTGGCTGGTGTGCTTGCAGCCCCACTTGCTTCTGTGTTCCAGCGGATGTTACGGCTAAGCTTCTTCCCGGCATGCTGGCGTGTCGCTCATGTGACGCCTGTTCCGAAGGGCTGAAACTCATCTCGGACTTCAGACTATAGGCCTATCTCGATCACACATGCTTTGTCTGAAGTATACGAAAGGTTAGCAGCGTCGAGGTTGGGTCACTTCCTTAAGAAACAGGGTGTTTTTCCTCTTACGCAGTATGGTTTTCGTAAAAACTTTGGTACTTGCGACGCCCTGCTTCATATTGCTCATGTCTTGCAGTTGGCACTTGATAGGGGACATGAGACTAAGTTAGCCTATGACGCATTTATTTTTCAATTTTCAACACGTTTTGGTGACAAAAGTGATTTTTCGTTCGTTTTTAGTCTATAGAAGTAATATCCAGCTTGACTTCAGTGCTGCTTTGATCGCGTGAATCACCTAGTGTTGCTGCATAAGCTAAGATTAATATGTGTTGGTGGTTCAATTTTTGCGTTTATTAGTCAGTTTTTGTCTGGCAGACGCCAAGGTGTAGTTGTAGGTGGGAAGAGTAGTGAGTTTTTGGATGTGGTATCTGGTGTCCCACAGGGTAGTCTTCTGGGTCCTTCATTGCTCATCGTATATGCAGTGGACGTGTTTAATCTTGTTCATAATGTACCTGCTGGTTAGGCTGATGATGTTACTTTTCTGGGTGTTTGCGAGAATACTAGTAGGAGGTCGGAGGTTTCAAAATCAATTCAGCGTGATATGGAGGTGATTGATTCCAGGTGTTCTACGTGCTTAATGATATTAAATGCAGGTAAGACTAAAACTATGCTCATGTCTAGGTCACGTACAGTGAGACCTGCTTTCCCCGCACTCATACTGGATGGAGTGTCATTTCCTCTGTTAAATGACCTTGTAACCATGGGTGTCAGTTTTGATCTAAAGTTGGTGTTTGAGGCTCACATCCGTTCAGTGGCCTCACGAGCGTCGCAAAAAATTGGTCTTATGGAACGTTGAAGGTATTTGGCTCGGTAGAGTTGATACGTCTCTTCTTCAGTTGCTATATCTTACCCTTTTATTGAATACTGCTCCGTCGTCTGCGTTTCTACTGGCGATTGTCATCTGAGTTTGCTTGACAGAGTGGTTCGTCGGTGAGTATCTACGCTAGATGGTGATAATATGTTTTCTGTCAGAGAGCAAATCTTTTGCCTCTGACCTGAAAGCAGCTACAGCCGGGAAATGAAAATATGCCTCATGTTCTTCCCAACCAATAAGGTATGCTAGAATTTTCTTCTATCTAAAACTGAGAGCGTACAGGCCGTACTAAGGCACGAAGGAACATAAGGAGTAACAAACAGGATTATAATATTATATTGCCGGGGCGACGGAGAGTGGCTTGGTCAACTGTGCTTGATCCACAGGTTATTCGTCAGCTTCGAGAATTTTGTTATATGAAGGTAACCTGTGAAAGTTTTGTTTCCCCGTAACGGATGAAATTTCAACTAAATGCCATAAACTAGACGAGGTTGCATGTTAACTAAGTCCAACTAGGGACGGACAGATTTCATCGAAAATTTGAGATCCAAAACGTCGCTTACAACGATAGCGGCATTGACGGTGATAGGTACCTAGGTTAATTAGGCGAAGTACATCGTATCACGTCCACCATAAATACAACAGCTTCTGCAAATCAAGTGAAGTCCGTCACGGGGAAACACCGAGTATGAGAATATAGGTAAGGAAAGTAGAGAACGACAAAACTGAAAGTGTCACACGAAGTAAGTTTAATCAACTTACAGAACCGTGAGTAAACAGAGTCAGCAACTCCTTGGCAGCTTCTATCTGCCACACACTGGCCGCCATTATCGCCGATAGTTCATCCTGCAGGCTGGGGCTGATATCTCCGGACATGAGGAACTGCAACTGCCGTCCGCCAAGGGATAGTATTGGCCTTGGCTGTAAGGTACCGCAATATAAAATTATTAGCAAACCCTGCGTAAGAGCAGGGATGCAAGGTATTTATCTATTACCTCACTCTCATTAATACAACTGCCAACTTAATGGAACACAAGAGATGAGCGTTCTCATCTTTACGACAGCTAACCAGCGAATCCTTTTCTCTCTCTCACATGAAAAAAAAAATGAAAAAAATTTGTTCGTGACAAGCATAGCGCCGGTATGCGCTACATTTCTCCACTCGAGCAACTAGAGGCCATACACTTATAGAATAAATCCATTAATGTATCTTTGTCCGCAGGTCAGAGAGACAACAGAAAGCAGGAGTGAACACGAGCTATGTTACAATCTCAAATTCAGAGTGGAGAGGCACATGGGATGCCTAAGGGCCAAAACATACCGAAAGCAGTTCACCAAAGAGCCGGCAGACAGACAGGGAGGCTGGCTGGCAGTCTTTGAGAAGCACAGAATGCACTGAAACTCCGTGCTATTCAAAAACTTCCAACCTGCCTGCCTCCCAGCTTCTCGCTGCACTGTTTTTGGTATATTTTGGCACAAAAACCTGCCACGCGGCTCAGCCAGCAGGCAGCAGCCCTCGGAAGGCTGACGTCATCACCGGTTGGCCAACAGGAGTGTTGGCTCGCTAACGGCATTACTGGCTGGCCAATTGGGGCCGGCTGGCTGTGGGTGATTACCGCCACATTCGCCAGTCAACGTTGATCATCGCGAGCAGCACAGTTTCACACCCGCTGCCGGTTGAGCACGCGCTCGGGGAGGCGGGAGGCTGGTGTTATTATTGTATATTTTGTTTAACCTCAGTAGCCGCATTTCAGGCGTTTCAACAGAAAAACTACTTGTGCAGTATTCAAATACCGCATATTGGGTAGGCATGGTGGCCACTTGCGCTGTTACGGGCAGGGAATCAAGGTGCAGAGTGCTTTCCGCGCCGTGTCAGTCCGCTAAGGCTAACCAGTTCGTGATCTTGGTTATGTGCCAGACTGCGAGAGCAGTCTTCCTGACACGTTACACACTCAGGCGTAACTTGCCTTTCGAGAAAACCGTAGCAAATGACTTAAGCAAATACAAAGTCATTTGTTAGTTTTATCTCGTACTGCAGTAGCAATATCGGATGTTATACCGGTTCAAATATTCAACAAAAGAAAAGCAAGTTCAAACATAATTACTTAATTCTATACACTGCAGGTTTGCACATATAGAGACATAAATGTCATATAATCTATATTATACTAAAAGTCTGCGAACCGGTCTTGCTTGTTTATTTACTTGCTTGTGATCTTGTTTGACACATCTTCTTCACTTTTAGATAGGAAAAAATTCGATGGATCTATCAGAGGGTATGGCCTATCTATCCTCTGGCATGGATTAGCTCTTTAATTCGATTGTATCTGTGACACGCACGTGGAACCTGCCCCTTGGTTGCAAGAGCGGGCACGATAATTTAAAAGTTGCTCTGGAAAATACAACTGGAATACGTAACATATAAATCGAATTTGCTTTCAGACTGTGTGTTGAATATTCGTTAGACAAGCATAGAATCTGTTGACAGTGAGCCGTATGGGCAGCTCCTTGACGGGCATGAGAGGACGGCCGAATAGCGTGTGGTTTATGACCAGCTAAATAACGCCTCCTTTAGTGCGAAAGTAAAGACGATCGTCATGACGACCCAACGGGTCACGGGTCGTCTAGGACTAGTTAAAGTTACACAGACAAACATTTGTTTCTTTGATATACAATGGTCAATGGACGACACTAGAAAACAAAACTAAGCGTAAATCATGAATTCAATCGGTGACTCAACTAACTTACAAGCGCCCGCGGCGCGATTTGGGTCGCACTACGCATGGCAGGCAGTAGTCCTACTGAGTGCCGTTAGGGGTGGTACTAAGCCGCGTTGCAGGGTGACTAGTGTAGGATGGTAAGTGGGCACCTGGCGCGGAGTGACATACCCTTGGGAAAAAATTCTCTGCAGATTTAGGAGAGACAGGAGACCGGCCTGGTGGTGATCCACTCGTAATTCTGCGTAATCCGATGTTGGAGAAGTGGTTGATGGCAGCCCAATTTTTGCTTGCGATTGAGCTACTAGAAATTGATTTATGGAGCTCGGGAGACGTTTGGTGCGCCGTTTCCGTTGCCAGGGTGTTGAGCTCTGAGGTTATAGGTGTACTTCTGACATGCACGTTGAACGTGACTCTAGATGGTTATGGTGCCAACGCGATTCTTTGGAGTGTGGCGAAGAACAGCCGTGCCACTGGTGAGGGACATTACTCGGTAGCGAAGTGTCGTGCCTCTGGCCGATGGATGTGCTCTTTGGTGGCAGGGGTAGAATACTTCGAGGGCCTTGCAGTTGGCTGAGGATTGTTCTAAGAGGCTGAGAGCTCTGCGTTTTAGTTTTCTTCACATCTGCTGCGTTTACTTGAATGACCGGCTTCGCAGACGCATCGGTAAATGGGGTTTTGAAGCACGTGATGCCTGGGACCCTACCCAGTATTACGTCGTAAGCGAAGTACATGTAATCTATAGCTACTACGGTCGCGTTTCCACAGTAGTACGAGCAGTTGAGGTGTACGCCTGCCAGTGGTGCTCGAAAGGTGCTTGTATCTGTCAACCGCACGGAGACTTCCTGTGTCAAGACGGCAGCGTTGGAGATAAAATATCTTTTCACTAAAATGGCGGTTAATCCTCTGTCCGGCAGTATCTGCAAAGGCCGCTGGTTGACAGTACAAGTATAAGTTTTGGACTTGATAGCCGGATAAAGGCCTTCCAAGGATGGGTGTTGGAGGCGTACTGCTTCAGGTAGTTCGCAAGACGCTTCCGAATTTTTGGTCAGCGTTATAGAGTTCAGCTGCGTCGTAGCTCCTGTAGAACTAGGTGGTGAGGTAGATTGCGGTCCGTTTAGTGTAGCTCTCTTGCGACTGCCATTTCTGCAGAGAACGGCATTCTTCAACTGACGAGAGAGAAGTTGTCTCCGTGATAAAAGCAGTAGAAAATACAAGGTGGTTTACGTCGTGAGGAGGTGTAAATTAAGGTTCTACTTGCAGTTTGCTTATGTAGAGCGCTGCGGGAGCTTGGCTTTGATGCACTATCCGTAGCAGCGACGGCTCTGGAAGCTGAAAGTTTTGGCCGTTTGGATGGTTGTGTTGCCGTTCGTTGTGACGGGCTTGAACTGTGCGAGGATGCAGAGGAGCGATTTCTGCAGAGCTCATAAAGGGAGGTATGTGGTCAAGCTTCTAGAAAAGGATTCCTTTTTTCGCTCAAATCTTTGACAGTACTGCATGACTTTTCTCGCAGTTGGGCAGCGGTGAAGGGAGGAAGCATTGAATTGTCGTGATCGACAAGTAGGAAGTTTACAAGGGCATCATAACTAGTGCCCACATTAAAACGTTTTTGCCAGGCTTCGAAGGCATGTTTTAGGCGTAGCAAATAAATGAACACACTGTCTCCTTTCTCAGGTTTCCGGTCGTAGAAATTGGCGCGGAGCTCAGCCGGGTTGATCTTGTGAGCGTCCAGTAAGGAAGTTTTTATTTTTGGCAGTTGGAATCGAACTTGTGACGAGAGCGTGTCGACCAGCCTTTCGGTGTGAGCAGGTCTAGAAGTGTAAAAATTGCTTCAACTTCAGTATATCCCAATGCATCGATACGGCTGATAAAGCGCTCAAGTAATTCATCCATCCGTTCCTCGGCAGGGTTAGAGAGAGGAGGTGGCGGTATTCTGTTTTGGGTATATTCAGATATAGTTGATTTTCGGAGGACGGTCGGCTCGATCTCATGCTCTCGCTTTGTTTGTCATTCTGCTGCCTGTGACTTTTCAACTTATTCTTCTGCTTCTGCCCGTCGTTCCTCGGCCTGAGCCTGTCGCTTGGTGTCTGCTCGTCCTTCCTCTGCTCCTTCAGCCTGTACAGTAGTAAAGCCGAGGGCCTTGGCATACTCCTTAGCTTGCGAAAAAATCCTTCTTGCGAGGCGCGACACGTTTATATGACGTTGAGCTTGCGTAGGAAAAGTAATGGCCCAGTGGCTGTGATTCATTGCCGTTAGCTTGCAAGGAAACTCCTGTTTCAATGCTCTTGGGTGCCAATTATGTCAGGGTTCTCTGAGGGCAGACGGTCCCGTATAGCTCTCGCGCGCCGTCCGGCTTGAGTCAATCGGCTTCCTCTGACGGGCCGGGGTAATGATACCTCTGCGGACGGTAATATGATACCTCTGCGGTGATACCTGCGGTATAATTCGCGGGCCGTCCGGCTTGTGCTAAGCGGCCTGTAGCTGTTGGCCGTAGCGGCTAGCTGCTTTGGCTAGCGTTGGGATCCCTCCTTACGCGTAAGACTATGGCAGACCCTGGAAACACTGAAGGTGCAGCCATCGCCGTGTGGTTTCCTTAAGAATTTAGGATAGGGATCCTAGGAAGACCTAGGAGTGCTCTCTGCGCCGTGTCAGTCCGCTAAGGCTAACCAGTTCGTGATCCTGGTGATGTGCCCGACTGCGAGAGCGATTTTTCTGACAGGTTACCCGCTCAGACGTAACCTGTCCTTCGAGAGAATTGTAGCAAGAGAGGTTTAAGCAAAAACAAAGTCATTTGCTAGTTTTATCCCGGACTGAGGAGGCAAAATCGGATGTTATACCGGCTCCAGCATTAAATAACAGAAAATCAAATTCTAGCATAATTACTTAATTTTATACACCACAGGTTTCACATATACAGATGTAAATGTCATATAATATTAGTTAAAGTTACACAGACGAATATTTGTTTCTTTCCTATAATACAGTGGACAACACTGAAGTTTACAAACATAAGTATGAATTATAAATTCAAGTGGTGACTTAACCAAGTTACGAGTGCCTGAGGCGCGACTTGGATCGCAGTACACATGGCAGGCAGTAGGCCTATTGGGTGCCGTTAGGGGTGGTACTGAGCGGCGTTGAAGGGTGACTTGTGTAGGATTGTGAGTACACACCTGGTGGGGCGTGACAACCACACTATAGTGTGTCTAATCCTATCGGATGATGATAGTGTTTCGGGTTGCTTAAGTCGAAGAGTTCCTAAATTAGTCTGAGAGAGGATGGGGGATTATAGTGCTCACTATGAAGGTGGTGCACTAGCAAGGTGTAGAGGGTGCCCGCAGGTAGTCGACCCGGGTTGAAACGTCAAAATCTCTGTAATATTTGCTTACAGTGACGATCAGCCTGGGCGATGTTGCTCGATTTTCTCTAACAATCTGTACAGGTCATCCGGACAGAAAGGCATTAGAGTTGTCAAGAAGATGTAATCAATCTTTCATTCGGAGCCGTCGAATCAATGTGCTTGAGCGCACGACCTGACGGATCAAAATCCAAAGATAGTCCGGAGCTGTGGAAATCAATAATTGCTTTTTTGGATAGTTCAGTGTGATATCTTGGCCGAAAACTCTCTGCGGAGGGACGAAATACTTGGCTAACATCAGATTAAGAATTCTTCCTTGGAACCATCGCGTTCCTATGAGACACCCTTTTGAAAGAAGGTAGGGCTTCTCCCTGGACTCCAGGCGAACTGTACAAGCAGAATCGCATAAGTTAGCACCGCAGCTGAGCTCCATGCGGCCACGATAGAGAATAAGAAAGCCAAACTAATTTTTTGTAATTTAAACTCGAGCTACCCAGTTTTTAAAAGATGCTTGGTTTTAAGACAAAGAGAGCACGAGCTTCCGCGACAAGCTTGAGTTCAGAACATCAGTAAGGAAAACGGGGCACTCCTACTTCCAGTCATGGTCGACTAGGTATTGGATCACAAGGGTAAGTCTCAGGCAAAGAACGTGGCACTACCGAGCAGTAAAATGCGAAAGCTCCGAAGAGAAACGGGAAGTGTCTGCCTGTGCTGCTTGCCGAAGCGCAACTGTTTAAATCAAGAACAGAGACAGTGACCAAATGGAGCAGAGAGGCTTGAATGGGTAGATTAAAGCTCCGCTGTACCGTTTTCTGAAAACGGAGAGAGCCTACTTGCGAATCGCACATATGTTCGATTACCCTTGAGGCGATAACCTCGGCATCGAAGAGATGCTTCGGTGCCGAGAAGTAAAAATCGCTTGGTAGCCTATGATCGTCAGGAAATTCAGCCAAATGTTCTGAAACACCCAAAGGTTCTGCTTCCATGCAACAGCAAGATAGACTGGCTTATTGTTGGCGATGGATTTTCTGGGTAACCAGAATTCCCCTACGCCGGAAATTAGATGAACCCACTAGTCCTCCCAAAGTATTAAGGATTATGGGCTAATATGTGCTGCGGGATATACGGACCGCATCTGAGGGCCTGAGCTTTCCCGACCTAACTTTCCTGATGTAACAGCTGCATTCCTTCAGTACTCCGGTTATATTGAGTGGGATTGTATAAGCAGCTAACCCAGCTACCTAGCTCTTCTGGGTTGACATAGCCGCGAGCGTCATGGGATCTTTTTTTCAGATCCCCACGAATTTTTCCCAATTTTTTCCCCAGATTTTTCAGTTTATCCTTTCTCTTTTTCCATATTTTATGGTTATTTATTCATTTTTTACTTTTTTCAGGTACTGTATATTCATTTTCCTTTCTTAATTTTTCAGTTTTCAAGTTCTTTTTTTTTTTTTAGTGACGATTGCTTCAGCTACATTTGCATCAGTGAAGCTATGATGACACATTTCAAATGACCATCACATGAATGTACCTTCAGCACAAACCTTCATTTCAAACTTTTCCATAGTGCAGTCATCATAGTAATATTACAATTGGGAATCTTAAAACTTGCGAAGCTCGCAACTTACGAGTATTATTATTATTATGGTAGTGTCCCTCTATTTCCGAAACTAAGACGATCAATAGCGATCTACTTACGAGTATTTCGTGCAATATTATTACCATTTAGAAAGTTAATATTCTTTTCAACTATACAGATGAAAAATTACTCAAGTGTTAAATCTGATGATGGTCTAGTCGCCTAGCCCAAACGAAGAGACCGCCGACACGATCCCACGCCCCCCCAATCGAACACGCCCTCTGGACACATCCGACCGGGACACAAAGCCAAGCCAACAGCCGCCCAGCCCAAGCCAAGCAAATCGACCCCATGCCCCAACCGAAAACGTCCCAAGTCATTCGAAAGATTATACGGAAATCAAGAATTATTACTCCTAAAAATTCTATGTTAAGCAATTACAAAGAATATTCTGAATGCTGCAAAACTGTACAAAGAAAACACCAGATTATAACGCAATACTGAGAAATATTGTGCTAAGCATTGTTCATGATCAAATTACGATGAAGCATAATTGGCAATACAGTATTTCTTGAACCACTTTTTGAATGATTGATGTGACATGAGTTGTACTAATTTTTCAGGGAGCTGATTATATTTTTGTACGCAGTGAAACATTTTGAAACGTCTCTCCACCTCAAGACGGATGTTCGGCAAATTAAATCTGTCGTTTTTTGTGCCATTCTGAAGAGTTGGTAGGAGAGAATTGAAGAGGAATTGGAAATACGGCGTGTCCTTTGATATGGCCATTCTCAGAAACTTCATCGGAAGGTAGTTATATATCTCTTTGAATTTACGTAGTTCTAGGCTACTAGTTGAAACAGTTGGGATATTGTTATTATCTCTTTTCACTTTTAAAATGACTCTTAGCGTTTCATTCATGATGATATCGATGCGTTTCAGAACACTCTCAGATGCCCCTCCCCATATAACAACTGCATATGTTACTTGGGAATACCGAACTGCATATTAAATTGATTTTATGCATTTTTAGAGAGATATTTCGAGACTGTATAATTGGCACCTCTGGCTTTACTAATTTTATTACAAAGAAGAGACACATGTTCTGAAAAGTTGAGACGCTTATCCAAAACAACCCCGAGGTACTTGAATGATTTCACCCACTCCAACTCAACTCCACTAAGATGCACATTCGGTAAAATGTAGTTACTACATGAACTAAAAAGTATTAGCTCTGTTTCACTAGCATATACAGTGAGCCTGTTAGGAGCTAGCCAGTTGAGAAGATTCTCAATAAAATCATGTAACTTAGTAACAGCTCCTTGAAACGAGCAGTCATTAACATAAAAAACAGCATCATTGGCATATGATTGAGATCCTACGTCATCTAATTTCATATCATTGATATAGACATTAAAAAGGAGTGGTCCTAAGACTGACCCTTGAGGCAAAGCAATATCGACAGTCTTTGTAACGGAATAAAACTCTTTCAGTGTAGCAAACTGCCTTCGGTTCGACATGTAACTCTCAATAAAATCTTTCAAATTTCCTCTTACACCATAGTGGTCTAATTTTTTCAATAAAATTCTAATGTCTACAGTCTTCTTCTTCTTCTTCTTCTTCTTGTACAGGGTGGAAGGAGCCTAGGTGTCAGTCGACCTGTTGCTCCTGGAAAACTTCAGTTGAGTATCAGTTTGTCAAATCAGCTACATTTGCTTTAGTTTCTGTATCCTGCGTAGATAGCGAAGTAGTGCTGCATATACTGCTGTGTTTTCTTCTTTGTCTTTGCCTCAACTAAGGAGATCAACTACTGTAAGAGGGGTAATCCCAAGGGAGCTAAGATCTTCTTCAAGGATGGTCCTGGAGGCAGCATACCGCAGACAGTTGATTAACAGGAGCTCAATGGTCTCTGGAACCTTGCAGAATCTACACAGGGGGTCATCTATGAAGCCAAAGCGATGAAGATGAGCTGCCACACCTGTGTGTCCAATTCTAAGGCGGGTGAGAGAGACTTCTTCTCGGCGGGAGAATGTCCATCATCTAGGTCCAACTGTGTGATGAAGAGCAGCAAGAAACGACCCCTTGCCAGTAGACGATACGGACATCCGCCACTCAGCCTCCCACTTGACTTCCACTTGGTAACGGAGATCCCTCTGGAGTATCCTCATTGTGAGAAGGAAGTGGTAAAAGTTTTCATTTTGATGAGCAAGTCTGGCAATAGAGTCAGCTGTTTCGTTTCCTCTTATTCCAATGTGGGCTTTCACCCACTGTAATCTTACTCTTCTGGCAGCGTTGCATTCCACCAGAGCACCAGCCAATATGCTCTCCAAGCCTGGAAGCTGGCCCCCCGCCATGAGTGACTCCAGCAATGACTTGCAGTGGGTGAGTATGGCGGTATCTTCCAGGGGGAGGGAGATATGAATGAAGCGCAAAGCTTGTAGTACTGCAACGGCTTCAGCATTATATATGGTATGCTTATCATCTAGTTCATAGGTGAAAATAGTGTCTAAGGATTCAACATAAATGGCACAAGCGCATCCGCCAGTCTGTAGCTTGGAACCGTCTGGGTACACCTTGGTTGTACGAGGATAGTTTGAGGACATATACATCTGAAATTGTTGCTGGGCATCAATGTTAAGTAAGATGACGAGGGTTGGGGTAACATATTTGCCCAAGTTTTGCCAAGGAGGGGGTCCGAGTTTATCTTCCGGTGTGTGCTGCCAAGCGGTATAACCTAATGCAAGCAGGCTGGAAGTAGCTCCAGAGATCTCATGACCAGAGCTGATTTTTAGTTCCTTCACGGTGTCATCGGATACTGGTCTATGCAGAAGCTGTAAGAGGCTCTTTGCCAGGAGATGGGTGTATCTCAGTGGATATGGTACTATAAAGGCCTCCACTTCCAA
>LQNS02000019.1:64109-81561 GCA_001587735.2 Parhyale hawaiensis
TAATAGAAACATTCAAGTATTTGAACGGCTTCAACGATGTACCTACAACGGGGCTCTTTGAAAGATACCTCAATGATCGCTTGCGAAACAACGGTCAAAAACTCAAGCATAAAGCTCGAAGAACGACCTTTAAGTCAACAGTTCTTTTCGTATTTCATAGTCAGCATTTGGAATAGATGCCCATCCGATGTTGTTAGTGCGGAGTCAGTCAACGCGTTTAAAAATCGTTTTGACGTATATTGGGAGAGACATCCTCCGCAACTAAGCACTCCTCCTCCGGGTGTTGCAAACACTTAACGGCCAAAGCTTCCGAGGCAACCTTAATCTCCAACTCTTTCACTCTCCCGCTCCAACTACACAGTTTGATGTCTCTAAGCTCCGCATGTCAGCGAGCGACTCTTGAACGTGCTTGCGTGCATTCAAGATCGTCTCTTGGGCATGGACTCTTCCCCCCCCCCTTTTTTTCTCTCTCTCTCTTTTCTCCTTACCTCGATATCCTACTAACATAATGGCAATAGCTCATAGAGTGCCGGGGCGTATGTTCCGGTGTCTCTTTGGGAATGGGCCTATTGGTTCATCTACTGCCGTCTATCTAATCTAATCTAATCTTTCATTTTAACTTTTGCTTAGGCTCTATAGGTACGTAGGTAGGGAGAAATTCATAACGCTTTGTTTTCTAGGTTTAATTTTCACAATTTATATTTCATGACTTCTTTTGATATTTCAGCACTGAAGATGGCTTTATTTTAATCTGAAACGTTTGCCTTTTATCAGTAAACATTTTTTTATACATTTAGCTTGGTTCTCCTTTTTATTTTAGGGGAGACAAGTGCTAAGATAAATGAAATAGCGATAACTGTAAATCTGACACATTTACTGATAATGCTATTCTACAGTAGTCAAACCATAAGGCCAAATTGCCGGAAGGGCTTGTAAGAGCTTGTTAGATACGTGAAATAGTAAGACGGGGCGAGCTACAGCCTACCTACCTACCTACTTACCTACCTGCATTGTTCATTAAAACAGCCCACCTTAAGGTTTCGCAGAGGTGCATGTGGATGTATCTTATTTTACTGTTCCCCAGCGTAAATTTTTTTTCTCCGGCTTCGATGCTCAGCTTCACGGTTTCTAGTCATTACAGTGGGATTATCAAGTTCACAACTAATGAAAAAACTCTCTGCCCTCACCCTACACGAGCAAGGTATATTAATGTTACGTGTAGGTGCGGACTTGAACGTGAGCGAAGTGTTGGTGTACAGACTCAAGTAAGCTGCTGGCACGCTCTCTCGGAAGGTAGAGTAAATAAAACGGGTTCCACGGGCCAATAAAAGAAGTCCCACGTATTGATAAAAATTTAAAGAGAGAAGAGGAGTAGCTTTCGTCAATATATGCAGTAAAATTAAAGAAGAAGTATTTAGAGCTTTTGCACACCATATCGCTTTCTGCACAATGCAGCATTGCAGCTAGCCAAATAGCCCTGGAATGGTCCTGGTCACGGGGGACAGCAAGAAAAAACCATCTTTTGCAAAAAAATGCAAGAGGCGCGCATAGAATTAACAGAAAAAAGTAGTGTTCAGTAATGAGAGCGCATCCAGCTTGTCAGGGGGAGCTTCATGCTGCTGGCAAGGTTGAGTGATGTGTCCTGCGGCATGACCCTCGCTCAATGTGTCCTGCGGCATGACCCTCGCTCGATGTGTCTCGCGGCATGACCCTCGCTCGATGTGTCCCGCGGCATGACCCTCGCTCGATGTGTCCTGCGGCATGACCATCGCTCGATGTGTCCTGCGGCATGACCCTCCCTCGATGTGTCCCGCGGCATGACCCTTGGTCGATGTGTCTCGCGAAATGACCCTCGAAACACCGTGTAGACTGTAAAACACCAGAGAGTGTAGTGGAGTGGGAATATTTATGCAGTGCGAATGGAAGGGGTGGAGTAAATTTTCTCCCTGAAAACGTCATAATGCAA
The DNA here is from genome assembly GCA_001587735.2 of Parhyale hawaiensis. Lineage (NCBI taxonomy): Eukaryota > Metazoa > Arthropoda > Malacostraca > Amphipoda > Hyalidae > Parhyale > Parhyale hawaiensis. The sequence continues at coordinate 66,076 of LQNS02000019.1, forward strand.
GGTGATACACCTAGTTGTAAAAGAAACATTTTTTGTTTGTGTTTTATAAAATTCGCGAGTGCGTCTTTTTTTATGGACGATGAAGCCTAAGTCCTAAGATCTAGAGCTGTGAAAAGGTTCTTCACATACCACAGTATCCCAGCGTTGGAATAGCTACTCAATCATATCACTACCTAAATTAAATATAAAATGCCTCCAACGCAATGAAAAATCAATGAAAAAGTCGCGTCCAATCGACGTCACCCACCTCCTTCTCGAAGGAGGCCCAGGAAGGATGTTGGTGTTAATTGATATGAAAGTAAAACATTTTTTTTCCCGGGGAGGTTTTTATGACTTAATACTAGTGCAGTACAAGTTTTGAAAATTAGGTCAATGCATGGAAACAATGAGTCTTACATCTCATACCTCCAGAATATCATTGCAGTACAGTACTTTCGTTTCAAAGAGGCTTCAGCAAATCCTATGGCAAAACACTAAATGTAAGCCTGAGGTATCATCTCCCTAGTGTAAAACCTTTCATTTGCGCCGACTGTACTGACGTGATTATAAGTTTCAACATGCAATCGTTAGGCTTAGACCATGCAGCGTGTTACGGATGACATTCCTTACCAGAGGACTGAGCTGCTCTATAACCTGAGCTGCGGTTGGCACAGCAACATGGTCCAGTGCACAGCGCCGACAGCTGCTTGTGAAGAAGTGACACGGGGCGGATTTTCACTTCTTCACGCGTACCGATCCCGCGCCTTCGTGGGGGAGGTCGAGGGAGGAAAAGTGCACGTCACTTCTGTGAAGGTGAGAAGCCTATTCCTGCTGTGTAGGTGAGGTCCATATGGTCCTGCTGTGTAGGTGAGGTCTATGGTCCTGCTGTGTAGGGGAAGTCCAGGGTCCTGCTGTGTAGGTGAGGTCCATATGGTCCTGCTGTGTAGGTGAGGTCCATATGGTCCTGCTGTGTAGGTGAAGTCCAGGGTCCTGCTGTGTAGGTGAGGTCCATATGGTCCTGCTGTGTAAGTGAAGTCCAGGGTCCTGCTGTGTAGGTGAGGTCCATATGGTCCTGCTGTGTAGGTGAAGTCCAGGGTCCTGCTGCGTAGGTGAGGTCCATTTGGTCCTGCTGTGTAGGTGAGTACTATGGTCCTGCTGTGTAGGTGAGGTCCATATGATCCTGCTGTTGTTATGATACAATCATATACATGAATACGTGTGTACTAGGTCATCTAATTTAATTGGGTAATTACTTACCGCGTGACTAATTAATTAATTAACTGCTGTGTCAAAGAAAATAACTGTTGGAACCAATGAGTACTTTGTGTAAAGTACTTCTCTTACAAGTAAATACAGAGGGCAAATCCTTGTGAACTGTGCTCTAAACTCTGTGGAATGCTGACCACATGCAGTGCAGCGGACTCGGGTACACGGGGATCAAGTTTTCTGAGTGAGGCGCTCTACAAACTGACCATCGCAGCTGCATACCATGGGACGAGGCTAGCAGCATGTCGTCTGCTCGGGAATTCGCAAAATTCGGCCAGCGTGGGAATTAGCCTGGCTATTACAAGAAAATGAAGCCGTGAAGCGGCAACAGTTGCCAGTGAGGGAATATAGGTAGTTTCTTCAGGGGTAGAGGAGAATTGGAAGTCAGTTTAGGCTGGAATGGCTCCTGCAGGCCCAGCTGGAGTGTTGATACATAGTGAGCGTGGCGATTAAGTGAAACATGGTTTATCAGTCTTGGGTAATGTGTTGTGCCTTACGTATACGTCTTGCGGAGGCGTCAGCTCGTCCACCTGTATTTATTCGCCCGTTATTTTATCCACAACATGCAGAAGGGGCATGATTGTCCGATGTCATTTCATTTCACATATAAAGCAAAAATATATACGCTTCCCAATCAATTATGCATATATAAATTTGTCACTTGTCAATCAATCAATTAATTATATATATGTGTTGACACGCCTAAATTTTACGCTGTAACACTGTGTAGGTGAGGTCTATGGTCCTGCTGTGTAGGTGAGATCCATATGGCCCTGCTGTGTAGGTGAAGTCCAGGGTCCTGCTGTGTAGGTGAGGTCCATTTGGTCCTGCTGTGTAGGTGAGGACTATGGTCCTGCTGTGTAGGTGAGGTCCATATGGTCCTGCTGTGTAGGTGAGGTCTATAGTCCTGCTGTGTAGGTGAGGTCCATTTGGTCCTGCTGTGTAGGTGAAGTCCAGGGTCCTGCTGTGTAGGTGAAGTCCAGGGTCCAGCTGTGTAGGTGAGGTCCATATGGTCCTGCTGTGTAGGTGAAGTCCAGGGTCCTGCTGTGTAGGTGAGGTCCATATGGTCCTGCTGTGTAGGTAAGGTCTATGGTCCTGCTGTGTAGGTGAGGTCCATGTGGTCCTACTGTGTAGGTGAGGTCCATATGGTCCTGCTGTGCAGGTGAAGTCTAGGGTCCTGCTGTGTAGGTGAGGTCTATGGTCCTGCTGTGTAGGTGAAGTCCAGGGTCCTGCTGTGTAGGTGAGGTCTATGGTCCTGCTGTGTAGCCTACAGTGTAGGTGAGGTCTATATGGTCCTGCTGTGAAGGTGAGGTTTATGGTCCTGCTGTGAGGGTGAGGTTTATGGTCCTGCTGTGTAGGTGAAGTCCAGGATCCTGCTGTGTAGGTGAGGTCCATATGGTCCTGCTTTGTAGGTTAGGTCTATGGTCCTGCTGTGTAGGTGAGGTCCATATGGTCCTGCTGTGTAGGTGAAGTCCAGGGTCCTGCTGTGTAGGTGAGGTCCATATGGTCCTGCTGTGTAGGTGAAGTCCAGTGTACTGCTGTGTAGGTGAGGTCCATATGGTCCTGCTGTGTAGGTGAAGTCCAGGGTCCTGCTGTGTAGGTGAGGTCCATATGGTCCTGTTGGGGAAGTGCGGTCCTTGGTTCAGTTGAGAAGGTGGGGGCTTCTTCTTCTAGGAAGATGGGAATGAAAGGCCTCCCTTCTTGAATTCGCTAAACAAAATGCTGATTTCTATTATAAGTCATTCATGATGCTTTGCACATTGCAGGTCAAAATATTATGAAAGACAGCGAGACAGCAGAACAGTAAAAATTAATGATAATCAAAAAGGATCGAAGAGAAGCTACGGAAATAAAAATAAATAGGCTCAGGTAGTCCTGCCACGGGAGTGAGGACAGCCTCCAGCGTCTCCACCAGTATGGAAGAATATAAATTACGTCAGAATGACTCACTTTCCCAAGTTTTCCTTAGTTACGGTGTTCCCTCTTATTTTTTTAGCAGAGTTGCAGCTTTTTGCTAATTTTCATTGCAAAGCGAATGCAAAGCTATAAGGTCTTTCAAAGTTCCTCTGTATATTCATCACTAATTGTATCGAATTCTTGCAAGGCTCACTGAAAAGATAACCGAAAACCAGCTTCAGCTTAGAATTCAGGCCGTCTGAGCAGTGACCAAACGAACGCAGCTTTGCGAAAATCGATCACGGGACAGTGTAAGCACACCAGACGCACGATGTGTAGAGACTCAGCAATAACGTTCATTACATCGACGTTTTACACACTTTTTAACCCATAGAGTGAAGCAAATTGGAAAGTGTTATCGAATAATTGAATTTTCTTAAATAAGTTAATTATTTCTACCAAGAATCACACAAGAGAAATATTTAAGAAATTGGCTCCAGCTCAGCAGCAGTTGTTCCGTTACGATGCAGCAGCGTAGTTAATTAGCTCTAAATATTCAAGAATAAACACTTGACCGCAGCAATTTTAGTCAATAGTGAGGCTCAAAACTCAAGTCTATTTCTGTTTCTTGATCTAGGAGATTAATTTTTCCTCCAAACTTTCGCAAACGAAAACTAGTTTTTATTTACAAAGTACCAAAAGTTTGGCGAAACGACTGAACTTTGAGGCACTTCAAAGGAAAACCAGTTTTAGGTTACTGCTTGTCTCGGTGGACCCAATCGATGATAATCTGAATCTGTGCTTCGTATGAGCAGCACAATTGGTGCTGTGTGTGTGGTGTGTGTATATATATATATATATAATATAACCGCAACAGAGTTAGCAGTCTTTCTTAAGTACCTATGTAGCCTACCTTTTCCATACAGGCCTCGCCTCACTCGAGTGTTTGGTATGCAATAATTGGCCGCGCAACCTATGTACACCCCTGGCCTAATTACCTCCACCAAGGAGGTTATGTTTTTGTCTAGTTTGTCAATTTGTCTGTGGGGCTGTTTGTCTGACTCTTTGTTGTCACGAAGATAATTCAAAAAGGTATGGCGGGATTTTTATTAATTTACAGGGACTGTCAGGTTAGGGTATTAGGAGGAACAGCTGATTAACTCTTGGTGAAGTTCCGTTCATCTATTTATTGCCTTCATCAAGGAAGTTATGTTTTCGTCGTGTTTGTCTGTCTTTGTGTTTGTCTGTCACCAAAATAAGTCAAAAAGTTATAAACCGATTTGAACGAAATTTACAGGGATTGTGAGGTATGTTAGGAGGAACAGATGATTAACTTGTGGTGAAGATATGTCCATCCGTTTGTTTGTTTGTTTGTCTACCTCATTTTTCCCAATACAATAACTCAAAAAGTTATGGATGGATTTTTATGACATTAAAATGAATTGTTAGGTATATAACAAAGAGTAGCTGACCAAATTTTAGTAATGATCCGTAAGTTCGTTCGTTTTTTTCTCATTGGTTTTAATTTTTTGCTTGTTATTACAATAACTCAAAAAATAATGAATGTATCTTTATGAAATTTATAGGGGTTATTCGCAATGTTTAAAGACATAAATGACTAAAATTTGGTGCAGATTGGTAAGTTCGTTTGAATGTTTGACTCATGTTTGTCATAACGTTTGTTAGCAGTATAACTCAAAAAGTTATGAACTGATCTCCAAGAAAATTGCAGAAGTTGCTTTTACTATCAAGAGGCACAAATAATCAGATTTTGGAGTTTATGTAAAGATAATTATGGTTTCAGAGCCAATTTGAATTTTTTACTCCATTTGTCTCGCTTGGCGGAGTTATGTGCTCTGAAAGTGCTCTAGTTTGTTTATTTGCCTACCTATTTTTCTCAGAGCCATATCTCAAAAACTTATGGACTGGTTTCTTATGCAATTCATATGAGTTTTTTTTAGGTATATCACGAAGAGTAAATGACCAAACTTTGTGATTATATGTTTGCTCGCTCCCTTGTTTGTGGCTGTGTGTGCTTGTTTATAAAATAACTCGAAAAATTCCGAAAGAATCTCTATGAAATTGCAGGAATTGTTAGTAATGTTGAAAGACAGAATGAATGAGTTTTGGCTATGGTCGGTTTGTTTTTGTGTTTGACTAATATTTGTTAGAATGTTTGTTAGCAGCATAACTCAAAAAGTTACGAATGGATCTTCAAAAAAATTACATACGTTATTCTTATGGTTAAGAGCAACAAATGATCTGAGTTTGGTGTTGATGCAACAGAAAAAAATCATAGCATCAGAACCAATTTAAATTTTTCGTTACCGTTGCCTCGTTTGGCGGAGCTATGGACTCTCAGAATGCTCTAGTTCATGTTATTATCGCTAAAATCGCAATGGATGACGTCAGTGAAACAAACATGCAAGCCGGCGTAAATTGGTACCATTTCCTACAAAATTAAACAATTTGTATTTCATAAATAATATTAAACATTATCTTAATAGAGATTCTCAATCTATAGAACAAGTATTTGCGTTGGTCAGTGTCATCTACATGAGCCACGAGAATGTTTGACGGAAATTATAAGTTTGCTCTATTTGCTTCTAGTCACCTTAACCAATTAGAATTTCTTATAATATCAATTTCAGGAGAAAAATAGTTTCGTTGTAGATTTGTTTACACTATGATGTTAGTGATGTTGCAGTTTATCAAAAAATTGGCTATTTTCTACGTAGACAGAAGTACAGAAACTATTTCAATGTGCACTAACTTATACTAATACAAAACACCGATGTGATATTTTCTCGATTACCGACCATTGCAAATGTTCATAACTCAGGAATTCAGTTAAACATCTTAAACTTTGAGCTGCATCACTGTGTAGTTGCTTGTTTACTTCTTATTTTCTTTGCACTCTCTATGGGCCGCTAAGCTTTCAGAATTAGAGAGTGAAAAAACACTTCAACAGTCCTTGCTAAATATATAGAACAAAAATGTGTTATGCTCATTTAGAAGAGTATAAAGATGCAATAAGTGTTGAATAAATAGAAGAAGTTCCATAACACAGTAACTATGCAGGGAAAGTAAGGAAAAAAGCCTTAACTTTTGGGTAAAAAATTGTGGAAACACCGTATCTATGCAGTACTTGTATGAGTGAAAAATTCTGAGCTGCTGTTGCCGGTTTTGAGTCGCTGTTGCCGGTTTTGAACCGCTGTTCCCGGTTTTGAGTCGCTGTCGCCGGTTTTGAGTCGCTGTTGCCGGTTTTGAGTCGCTGTTGCCGGTTTTGAGCCGCTGTTGCCGGTTTTGAGTCGCTATCGCCGGTTTTGAACCGCTGTTCCCGGTTTTGAGTCGCTGTCGCCGGTTTTGAGCCGCTGTTGCCGGTTTTGAGCCGTTATTGCCGGTTTTGAACCGCCATTAATAACCGGTTTTGAGCCGCTGTTGCTGGTTTGAGTCGCTGTTGCCGGTTTTGAGTCTCTGTTGCCGGTTTTGAGTCGCTGTTGCCGGATTTGAACCGCTGTTCCCGGTTTTGAGCCGCTGTTGTCGGTTTTGAGTCAATATTGCCGGATTTGAGTCGTTGTGGTCGGTTTTGAGTAGATGTCGTCAGTTTTGAGTCACTGTCGCCGGTTTTGAGTCAATGTTGCCGGTTTTGAGTCGCTGTCGTCGGTTTTGAATCGCTGTTGCCGGTTTTGAGCCGTTCCGTTATTGCCGGTTTTGAGCCGCTATTAATTACCGGTTTTGAGCCGCTGTTTATGGCTTTAGTCGCTGTTGCCGATTTTGAGTCTCTGTTGCTGGTTTGAGCCGCTGTTGCAGGTTGCAGGTTTGAGCCGCTGTTGCCGGTTTTGAGCCGCTGTTCTCGGTTTTCAGTCGCTGTTGCCGGTTTTGAGTCGCTGTTGCTGGTTTGAGTCGCTGTTGCCGGTATTGAGCCGCTGTTCTCGGTTTTCAGTCGCTGTTGCCGGTTTTGAGTCGCTGTTGCTGGTTTGAGTCGATGTTGCCGGTATTGAGCCGCTGTTGCCGGTTTTGAGGCGCTGTCGCTGGTTTTGAACCGATGTTCTCGGTTTTGAGTCAATATTGCTGGTTTTGAGTCGCTGTTGTTGGTTTCTGTTGCTGCTGTCGGTTTTGAGCCACTGTCACCGGTTTACAAATGGTAGATTTAGTGCATGACTTGGAAAATATTTTTGTGTTTCATAGCCTCGGTGTCTGTCTAGTCATAAATAAGGAATGAAGCTTTATTTTCAAAATGGATTGAAATAATACTTTCATCTCCAGTTCGTGATCGAAGGCACATGGTTGGCTTACGGTTAAATATTGAAACTTTTCGTCACTGGTTAACTCATGAAAAGTTATTAACTGTTTATATTGCCTATTGCCAGGGCCACTTCATGCATTTGTACGCACAACTTGAGGCGATGACGTGTAGCTCGCGCATCGGTCCGATACATATTCAAAGTCGGTAATATTAGAGTCAACTTTGACCGCACCCTCAACTTTGAAACCTACACGCACTGGTTCCTGCTGCAGACGCAGGGCAACTGACCCCTGAGGAGCTGCAGCCGACCACGGGTCGTTAAAAACTATGATGCAATATCGGAAGGCTCAAGGACCCGCACTCTCCTACTCTCCCATTTCTTGGAAAAGTAAGTGCCCCCACGGTAGCTATGCATGCCGCGCAAGTTTCTTGACTCAGAGCACCGGAGGCCTTAAAGTACTCAAACCTGGCTCGGGACTCATTCCCGGCACCTTTAGCACGGCATATCAGCACGCTATGCTTGCAGCTACGTTGGTTTGCTAGTATGATACGGACCATACGGTGGTATGAACTTTATATAAGCTGTACATCCTGGCACCACCTTTTGCTTGCGACTGCGTAGTGCAGTAACTGCCTTGTGATACTACAGAAATTTATTGCGCTTGCGGTGTTGCTAAATTATGTGAATTAATGAAGTTGTTTCCATCACACTGGTGTTCGCAGGTGGTGTTCAGGGCTTTCGAGGAACACCTGCCCGGAACTCCGCTGAGTTCGCTCGTCTCCAATATTCTTCACACGCTGTCGGCAATAGATGCTCGCAAGCAGAAGGAAGACAAAATGGAGCACAAACTTGTGTATTGTAACAGAAGCTTTGAGTCGCTCTACAGCTCTCTTATCAAACAAGCATGGGACAGTGAAAGGATGTGACCGAATATGTTATTTTCAAGTTCAGCATTAACAGCAGTGGCGAATACTTTAGTGCCATTCAATACAGTTTTAGGTTTGGAACCGGCGTAACTAACCCAAATTTTAAAACCCATTAAAAAACTGTAAAAAATACTATATTGCATGAAATAATTTTACAACATTACAACATAATTAAGGTTTATTAAATCGTACATAAAAAACACAAACAATTTCTCTTCAACCAATTTTATTAGAAAATCGTATTACAGGTAAATTAGGAGGTTACTAGCTTATAAAAATTTTAGATTATTAAGTGAAACTCTTTTAACAATGCTGAAGTGGGAGCTGAAATTGAGCAAATGAGGCTTTACTTGTCCGAAATTTCTGGCAGATGCCCTGACTTCAACGTACTGAATCGAGTTTTCGGCTTTGACTTATAATCGATTATCCTTGAGACTTTCATAAACTCCTGAAAGTGGAACTATCATACGCGGGCTGCTCCGACACTCGCAGCACGATTCGAAATATCTATCAGACGTTTTGAAGAAATCAAGCCCCGGCGACCAACAGAGCGCGTCCTTTGTATTGGGTCAGGCCCCCATGCTCGTTGATAATTTGAAAAAAAAAATCATTGCGGCATGCTTGAGATGAGGCTTTCCCAGAGGGTTGAGGATGATTGCTCAACGCAATCATCACCACGAAGATCATCATCAGTCTCAAATTGTTGTCCATTTCTGTAGACATTCCTCGCAATCCATCCCCAAACGTTCTTTAACGCTTTCAAATCTGGAAAGTAGGTTATAATGACGGGAAAGTGGACATCGTTCTTCGGAAACGGTATCTTCTAACAGGCAGGAATTATAGATTGCTGCATTATTCTGTTGGAAGAACAAATCATCACCAAGCAGATGAGGGAATTCAATCGAAACAGATGTTTTTTGCTACGCGTCAACATGACGTGTCATTAATTGTGTGAAATCCCTGCACAACCTGAAGTTAAATTGCGCCTCTGAAAGAAAAGGCACTCCACGCTATGACGGAACCTGAGGGCAAGTCTTTATCGTGCCAGTAACGGTAGAGCCCACCTAGGTTAAGTTTTTCTTATCAGAGACCAAAACGCCCTTCTATTTTTTAAAGTCCCATGTTTTATGCCCCCTGACAAACTTTAAGCGGTATAATTTATGATGTGGAAGAAGACGAGACTCTTGCAGACGCTTTTTATTTTTTACGCTCTTTTACCTCAAGCGTCCTCCATATTGGAGTACAATTGGCAGTAAAACAGTCGGTGCTATTGAGATCTGTCTACTGGATCGTTTCCAAGCATGTCGGGCAACCCTGCAAGAAACTGCTAGTATTTTGGACAAATTAACAGTGCTGAAAGCGTTAGGGCTGTACGAGGACTCGTCCCATCGTGTTTTATATATATATATATATATATATATATATATATATATATATATATATATATATATATATATATATATATATATATANTTTTATATATATATATATATATATATATATATATATATATATATATATATATATATATATATATATATATATAGGCTGTAAGCTGCACACCATTGACTGCGCACTTCATCAGAATGAACATCCTTTCACAGCTGTAGTCATGCATCTTTAATAACAGTACTCAAAGTCCTAGGACCTAGTAGTTTCACTTGTCAGCAAGGAAAGCTTGGCGGAAATTCTCACCAATATTTTCCTCAAGTGGACTTCACCTTATTCAGCGGGGCTCTGGGTGACTTTGTGTTTGCTGTAAGACAATAAATGGTCTCGGTCGCGACCAGCGTCTTATTTTGGAGCCCTGTGCGAGGAATTTCCAACGAGGAAGTTAAGTAAAGAATTGCAACCTGGAAAATTGGACTGTGAAACTATGCTAAATGGCTGACTTTTGCCATTTGATTGATGTGTCTGCGGACATGCAGCATTTAGCCTTTAGAGCTGCAATACTAATTTTATAAGTTGATGATCAAGTATATCGCAGAGGTTAAAGCAGTCAGCTGGTGCGAGAAAAGGGAACAGTAAGTTCCACAATCTACCCATTCATGTATTCAACATGATCCAACAGATCAATATGCAATCTGAAGAACACAGGCTCTTGTTCTCAACAACTTGAGGTGCAAGGCTTTTGCTCGGCCTTCTGAAACTTTGTTGTAATGTGTGATTAAGCCAGATAACAAGAAAGTAAAAATATCCGCGATTAGGGAAAACAATGGCCGCCAGAAGTAGGGTGCCTGCAACGAAGCATTGATGTCAATTAAAGGCCAAACCCCATCAACCTTTCTCAAGTTTGCAGTAGTGAACACTTCTTTTTTATAACGAGAACTTCTAGAAGCTTTGATGAACAGGACAGAGCTGTTACTGTCATGTCTGACTTCTTCTTCCCAAAGCGTCCAAGAGCTGCAAAAATACATCTGATGCTCTTGAATCAACGCCAAAATTGTGCTTGCTAAAGCCCCTATACCCGCCAAATGAGCCTCATACCGTGAGCATTATGAAGTTATCTATTTATCTATCTACATTATACTAAAAGTCTGTGAATTGGTCTTGTTTGTGCCTTGATTACTTACTTATGTCTTGTTTATTTACTTGTGTCTTGTTTGGCGCAGTTTCTTTACTTTTAGATAGGGAAGAAAAATTCGATGGACCTATGGCCCATGGCCTATCCTATCCCCGTACCTAATCGAGAAATTAAGCTAACATAGACACTATGCGTGCACCTTGGACGGGGAACCAACGTTCTTGCCCGTGCTATTAAATTTTCAACGAGACCTTAATACAACTAGAATTCGTAACATATAAATCGGATTTGCTTTCAGACTGCGAGTTGATTATTTGTTAGACAAGCATAGAATCTGTTGACAGTGAGCCGTATTGGCAGCTCCTTGACGGGCAGAAAAGAATGGCCGAATAGCGTGTGGTCAATGACCAGCTAAATAACGCCTTCTTTAGTGCGAAAGCAAAGACGATCGTGATTATTATTATGTTCAGAAGTTTTTAAGTCTCCGTTTGCACAACAAAGGCGATGTCACAGAGGAAGAATGAAAAAGAATCTTTTACTGTAAAATCATTTGAGGTTAACGGTGTGATGAATGGAATGAGAAACTTGGCAATATTATTATAATTAATAATAATTAATAACAATTAGCTTTTATTAAGAACACAATGGGTTCACAAAATATGCTTACAAGCTTATACAAGTACAAACAAAGTAGCCAAAATTCAACCTAGTAACTAGGCCCAGTCACAAATATTGGTGGCCACGTACAATGAGAATAAATAGATACACTCAGCCTACACCTGCAGACACGAATGGCATTGAGCAGCTCAATTTCAGCCAGGAGAGAGGAAGAACTCTTGACTGCACTGGAACTGAGAATTTAACAGATTATCCTTGTACAGTATGATTGAGACACAGCGTTTCAGTTTAGCTGGCCTGGCCTAGGGGCTTGTAACAATAATAATAATACAAGTAAACTCCTACGACTGGGCTTAGCATCCAATAAAATGCCAGAGGATGTGATATTTAACTTCTCTTCAAGGATCTTATCTTCTAAAGAAAAAGAACATCTTTCAAAAGGTTTGAAATACGGGCTACCTCCTCGTCGACTCAATTATCATAAGTATTTCCTTGCATTTGAAAAATTCTATCGAAACATAAAAGACTGTAATATTGCCAACGAAGACGTCGACGGAACAAACCGGAAAAGGAGCTCCCTGAAGAACATCGCCTTCAGATAATTTTATAATTTCACTCCATCAGATAACTATGTAAGTAAAGAATTTTATGAAATAATGAAATACCTAAAGAATGACAAAAATATAGTAATTCTCAAGCCCGACAAGGGAAACGGCATCGTTCTTCTCGACCGCAAGGATTACATCAGTAAAGTGGAAGATATTTTGGATGATACTTCAAAATTTAAAGTAATGACGGACGACAGGTTCAAAATTATAATCAAGCAAGAGGACAATATAAACAGATTTTTGAAAAAACTGAAAAATGCTGGCATTTTTAGCGATGATACCTACAGCAATCTCTTTGTCTCTGGCTCTCGCCCTGGAATTTTATATGGACTCCCTAAAATCCACAAAATTGGCACTCCAATCCGCCCGATTCTCAATGCAATTGGCACTGCAGGCTATAATATTGCCAAGTTTCTCATTCCATTCATCACACCGTTAACCTCAAATGATTTTACAGTAAAAGATTCTTTTTCTCTTGCGGAAGAAATCCGTAATCTCAACAACAGGAATGGCTGTGTAATGGCAAGTTTCGACGTAAAGTCTTTATTCACGAACATACCCCTAGAGGAAGAATGAAGAGACACATAGTGTGTCGATAGACACGTGGAACCCATGCACGAGGGTGTTCCCACACAGGATCAACGCGCATGGGAACAGCAAGTCGAGAAAGAGGAAGAAGAACAGATGGACGAAAAATCAGTAGGAATAAAAGGTGGGAAGGAAGCATAGTGGGCACGAGCGACAGACAAGACGATCGTGATGACGACCCAACGGGTCACGGGTCGTCTAGTGTAATCTAAATGTGCAGTTTGGATGATATAAATGTTATCACCTAATGAGAGACTTCAAACGGTCGTGACATTTTCCTGGTAATTTCGAGAAAATACCATGATTTGAGGGGGGAACTACTTGTGGTTTTGTCCAGATTTAGGACAAGTTTTTAATAATATTTCCTCAAAAATGGTTAAAGATAGAGAATGATTAGATTTTTCTGCCGGATATTAGTGAACTAAGAGGTGAATATTTGAATACAGTAAAGTCCCACATATCGCGATTCATATAGCGCGATATTCTCACTACGCGACAGAAAATTGAGTTTACGGGATTCACACAACGCGACTCATATAGCGCGAATTGTTCGGTAATTTGATAGTCCTTCCTTGATGTTTTCTGTGATAATGATTTCGAAGAAAATGTCATTTTTTACCACAACTAAGATAACCTGACATTTATCGATGAATTGAAGATGTTGTTTTGCACCCATTGATGGCCCAAAGTAAGCATGTACGATGAGGCCAATGCATTAAATTTGCACATTCTGTAATACATATGAAATTTAGAAAATATATTTCTAAATTCAAGTAACGCATGCACTCGTTTAAGTCCTTAACATTTGTATGAAATACTATTTGAAGTAAACATTCAGAAGTGTCTTTTTTAGAATACTATTTTACTCTTGCATTAACAAAAACACGCAAACAAACATCATTTATTACCTCGTATACAAGGTACAGTGGATACACCTATCGAGGTTTTCTTTTAGCCTTAATTCTAGAATTTTGAAGAACTGGTAGTGCGAAGAGCAGGAGAAGCAGTCCGTGATGAGAGTCAATTTGGGATCCCTCCCCGTGCTTCGCCTGGCCTTCTCGATACTGGAGTGCTCCACTCAGTGTAAATCCGTAGCGTGCCTTCCGGGGAATCGAACCCGGGCCTCCGTTGGTGCTATGCCGAGCTGTTGTCACTTCACCACCGAGAGGGTTATGACTGGTTATGACTGAGTTAGCGGCAATATAATTGGAATCAGAAAGCAAAGAGTAACGTGAGGATCAATGGGACTAAAATAAAACTTAGCTGTGATCGCAGTGTCGGCGAATGACGTCACACAGACGAGTCAAACTCTTTGAGGGCCGGTTCTGGCCTTCGTAGGTTGGACTCTTAATCATATATAAAAATATAAACGATGTTACTTTCTTGACGCGAGAGCACCCAGAGGAACAGTTATTGCTCAAACTTTCTGTATCTGACGACAACCATTTACTGTGTTGATTCGAAAAAATTCTGTGAGGTGTGTGATTATGTTTCTTCTACAGCACTGTAAAAGGAATGTGACGTGTAAATAGGGTTTCACTTCAAAGAAAAACTTAAATCAGGGCGCCATATACCGGCCCAGCTCTTGCCTCAGGTGCTTAGAAAGTTTATGCCTGCCTTCTAGGTAATTTTCTATCGGAAATTGTTTTTTGTTCAATTGGTATATGTTCTCTTCATTTATCCATGCGCCTTAATGTAGGCATAAAATTTGAAATTTTCTGGCGAAATAAACTAAAATAATCCTTGGCTGCTCAGCCGTATCGTTCGTCGGGGCGACATCATTAATGAAGTCACTATTCGATATTTCCCTTGAGTCCTCTCGTTACGCTCTTTCTCTTTACTTTTTGATTAAAACTATTGTTGGGTGTATTTACAGTGCAACAGCTGTTGTTTGATAGAAACCCAATCATATCTGTTTCTGCATATATTACACTTTTATACACCTTTACGATTGATTTTAGTGCAAGAAAAGAAAAGCACACGTGAAGGAAAAGAAATAAAGTGACTATCGATTTAAAAAGGCAAGTGTTTGAGAAACATGAAGCCGATGACACGAATATGAACATTGAAAGATAATTTAAAGCAACAGAAAGTACTCTAAGAACAATCCTGAAAAATGTATAAAATAAAAGACACAGCACAGCAGTGTTTATTATTCATTGTTTCACCATAATAAGAGATTTTTAATAACTATTTTATTATCAGTTAACAGTAAAATAATACTGTTATTGTATTATACAACTCAACTTATACTCTTTTTGAATAATTATGCATATTTAGTTAAAGGTTATTTCAGTCATCCCGATAAATCGGGTACTGTTTCTCTCTAATTCCTAACCCACGTTTTCTAGAAATTTCAGGAAGAACTATAAAAATAATTTTAGCTCGCGTTATACGGGTAACAGTATAGCGCGAGTACAAAAAGACGCGTTATGAGGGACTTCAGTATATCTTGACTCGTCCTACCTTGCTATCTATGTACAAAAAAGTTGAAAATCGACCTACTGTACCCTGCTCGACAAAGAAGAAGAGGAGTCTGCTCGCAGGTCTTAAGCTGTGTCTACACGACGATCTTTTTCGTCGAAGTTTGTGATCGCGGAGAGATTCTGACCGCCAAACACACGCGGAGAGCCTTCGAAGTCCGTGATTTTTGATCGCCGACAGTGCTGGAAATCACGATCAAAAATCACGATCACAAAAAGATTTCAAACTATATTACGCTCTGTAAATAGATGTATCTATTTTACAAATATTATTTAGTAATTAAAGCATAATTTTCTATTGAAATGTGCCCGCTTAGCGAATTTTATTTATGTTTGATTCGAACTTCT
>LQNS02000019.1:120259-136491 GCA_001587735.2 Parhyale hawaiensis
TACTGTCGAGATTTTTTATGCTTCAGCAATCAGCGCGCGTGCGCTGCCTTGAGAAGCTAATGCTGAATTCTTCAGTTCTGATTTTGCTTTACAAATTGTTGGCTTTATGGGATTTGAACAATGATAAGATCACCGATTGCTGCGCATATCGACAGAGTATCATCTTTATGAGTGGAATGCACTCATGTCAGTTAGTTTTGCCACTAATACCCCTAACTTACTATACATTACCAATAGGTTTTTTCTCCAGGTTTTCTATCTAATCTATATACATATAATGATCATTATCCACAGGTTTTGCACTACCTAGCTCTACTACTTTTCACTATATAAACCATTGTATGGGTAAAGTTTACCGATAAACTTGATCAACACTGTGTTTAAAAAATTCAACTAAGTTGAACTAACAAGTTAACTGGAATTCAATGTTGTGGAAACACAAAAAAATGAGATCTATAAAAGTATCATCGATCACTGCATATTTAACACACTTCTAATTCATACACAACAACACCAAAATAGATGTTGGGCAGCATCTTATATTTATCAACAATTATACAGTAGACACAATTTAAAAAAAAAAGTCATGCCAATATTGTCTAAAATAAAATACAGAAGTGAATACGGTAAAGGTAAATTTGGTAAAAGTTCCGATGATGCCCGATATGGCAACATGACCTGATATAGAATGCACACGAATGCAGATTGTACCAAGTTGCGGCGAAAATTCCCTGCGGCGAAAATTCCTTGCGGCCAATTTTCCTACGGCGAATTTTCTTACGGCCAATTTTCCTGCGGCGAATTTTCTTGCGGCGAAAATTCCGGACACGCAAAAAGCCATAGCAAAATCTAGGTATATTACGTCCACATTCTTTTCTTGACACAATGACTCTACGATGCAGTTGTAATGTTTCAGTAGTTAAACTGAACTGACGGTAAACATTTTCACGCCATTTGTTGGCAATCTCACAGCTATGTTTAGAAGAGTTCAACATAACATTTGGACGAAAATATTGCGATACTCGTTCTTCTGACTAGCGTGTGTCATCGGCAACAGTAATAAAACAATATCCCATTAAACTTGTCGCAATTTTCTTGTTACGATAGTGAAAAAACTTAATCCAGGCCATTCTCATTGCAAACGCATTGGCGTACAAACAACGAGCTTTTTCTAATTTGAATAATTTTCATGAAATTCCTAAATAAAATGAGTATTGACTGGTGTTACTTGGGTCAGCCTGAAAGGAAAATTGTATCACTCATTATTACTATGAGTGCTTTTTGAACTATTAGAAAGAGAAATAGTAGAATGTTGAGAATCAAGAAGCCTTTAGTGCTACACCCTGAGGTCTTGTTTCCAAAGCCAAATGCCTGCTAAGACGAAAAAGTTTCGCGCCGTTTGCGGCATCAACAACACACAGATGTACATTTTCCTAATTTAAGCATTGTACTGATGAGAGATAGGCGGTAATCATATTGCTGAGGCGAAAAATAGTTGGATCACATGCTGCCTGCCACAGCGGAACGTGAGTTGGCTCATTTGCAAGTCCAAACGCTCATTTTTGCAACACTAGTAGCTCTTTAAGAACACGATGAAGCTTCAATAAATTGTTATGAACATGTTCAGAACAGCGAAACATCGAACGACATCCCAATATAACGAAAAAATCGTAAAAAATAAATTAGAAATGATATCGATACTGTAGCAATACTGACTATTTTCACGAGCGTTCTCCCCGCGTGACGTCACACTGGGAGATGCGCAGAACCGTCTCAAAATGGTCAAGCGATGAGTTAACATGTTAACGTAGTTCAGCCATGGTCCGACCAATAGGTGGTCGAAGGAGTTGAGCAATCTTCATAATTTTTTGTAGGGAGTTTGGAGGGTTACCCTAGATGTGACCCATGCTAAAAAACTAGTCCTAGCTAGCCATAAAAAATGACGGCCGTGAATTTTCCTCTACCGTCCCGAATTTGCCTACACCGCGGCAGATCGTCTGGAGTACTGGGCGTTCTATTATTTTTTTTTTTTTTTTCCTATGTCATTCTTAGGGAGGTAATGTACTGGGGCGTCGGGCGCTAACTTTGTTGGACACGACATCAATATTAAAAACTAGGATTAGCTGGCCATCGAAAATGACTTCATTAAAGCTACCCCACCGAGGGTGATGGTCTTACGCCACCGAGGTGTTCTAGTTATCACTAGCTTAGTGTTTTTATTCTTACTGAGAATTAGGTTTGCCACCAGTCGTTCCGTATCAGACAACCGTTCACAGTACCGGAGTTCGTGTCTCAAAAACCGAATACAAAATGCTGTTCTTGAGTAATCTGTTAGTAACAGTTGATGTTTCACATCCGGATTGCAGGAAAGACGCTTCAATCGTAATTTCTTCTTCAGTATTCTGTAGAAACTGTCTATTGACTAACCGCTTTCATTGTGGTGTACAGAATAATGTGAATTTTCTGTACTAAAAATTCCGCATTCGTGTGATATTTCTTCAGTTCCCTGCGTTCTTTTTCCAGCAGAGTTTTTTTTATATATTCGAGATAGTAATATAGCTGTTATATATACGTTTCGCACATACAACATTCGAACGTGCTAGCCTTAACATTCAAATGTATAAACGCATTCTTTGTATCATGCGAGTTCATGTTTGGGCGGATGTAACCGCCGTCTTCAGGTTCGAGTTTCTCAGATAAGGAACAAAAAGGACGCATGCCTTACCATACAAAATATGCTTGTTTACCAGCATCGCTAAATGTGAGCGACATGCGAATTCTCAATGACCTTCCGGCCGGAAATTAAATCAATAAAAAATGTCAGTTAAAAACCTATATCCAGAGTTTCGGCTCTCATAAACGTACAGTAATTTACCAGCGGACTTCCGACTCGGTTCTGGCAGAAACAACCGGTGTTCTAAATGAAGCCGGCAATCATAGATATTTAAAGGCGCTTGTGCTATCAAGCGCCAGCTTATTCGGTACTTACCCTTACTGTACCAACATTGTCTACTGCATTCTGTTCGTAGCACTTATTCAGATGTAGACCTTTTACTTTGTTGTCTGCCTCTATCAAGTAGCATGCTTGCTACTTATTATTGTATCATATCTTTTAAGTCTCGTATATTAAGATGTAAATAAACAAGAAGATCTTACGACATTCCTTCACCATCCAGCACTGTAGCCCGATAACATTAAGCTGCATTGAAGTTCACCCTCACAACCAAGTACGGTGACGAACTCAACTAGAACTTCACGCACGCCCAGAAATTGAATATATTACAAAGCTATCAAATTTCATTATCGTAAGGTAAAAGTTTTTGATTTGGAGAGTTTCTTTCTGGAAAAATTTTTCTTTGATTCTCTGCAAACCAGTTGGTAGTTTATTTTGCTACTGTTAAACTTTGAGACTAGGATATTCATTGCTCTGTAAACAGCTACATTTTGGATCTTTATTCAAACATAAGCTAATAGTGGATTAATCTTGGGTCTCAGGGTTCTGATTATTATATCTGAAGTAAAATACTAATGTTTTGTTGTTTACTCTCTGTGATAGCTCATATTCATGGAGTTTTAGTGAGAGAAAAGTTTACTTTCACACACGGGCGGTTATATATCTATTCTTCAAGCTATTTACTGAGCTCTCATTATTTAACGCTTAGGTATTATTGAAAATGAAGATAATATTTTGAAGCAATAATCGTCTAATAATGTGCATTAAACAGAATATACAATATTCCTGTTTAAACCGGAGACTTGAGTATTCCATGAAACGGGCATATTATTTTGATACACTCGATATAATAATACACAGTTTGCTGATAGCTTGCTAGGTTGGTTTCTCCATCTCCACCTTAGAGCTTAATTTGGTCTTAGATAGAAAAAAAATCAGCTACTGAACGTCAAGGGGACGAAATAGGAGGAAATTTGGGCCTCAAATCAACAGCACAGAAGTTCCTTCAATGTACTGGAGATAATGTTAAATACTTCTTGATTTCTTCCGCTAGAGCAAAAGAGATGAAAGGTTCCTATTCTAGAAAAGGCCGACTGCTCCCGACCCTTCGCATGTTATACATACATTAGGAGGGCATATCAATATTTTCCCAGGATCAAATGTGCCACTTTACTGGTATTCTATTAGCTTTCATTTTTGTCCGTTCTCCTCAGTTTCCTTTCATCGATTAAAATGTCTTTACTATAGGTGATGGGTGATGCTGTTTACGCAGAGGAGAATCCAAAAGTGCACTTCATATTTTCACTACTTTGCTGGGCTTGAAACGCCCATTTCTGTAGCTATGGTTCCATCACGCTTAAATATCTGCAACTTTCTGTGGTTCTTTTTTTCCTTAAAGTTTGGTAGCAAAAAGGATGATGCCATCACTAATTTGTTGGCATCACTTGAACGCCTGGCGCATGCCTCCTAGTGTCATCGTAACAGAACTATCAGATTCATGAGGATGGAATGTCCCTTTCTTTAAGCCACAGAGTTATGAAAATTCATATAGAGCAGCTTCAAGAATTCCCATGTTCTTTCATGAAAAATCATTAGTTGCTGCCATAAAACCCTGATAGACCAAGTTGGACTGGCTCTAATCAAGCTCATTTACTCAAAAAAAAAAGTTCACTTTAATGCTGTATCTGAAATAAAGCTGTAGTACGAGATGTTATCTAGGACTTTGGCAGAAATAACACCGGAGTGGCTGACTCTCCTCGGCAGACTGATGTTGGACAAGTCCACGTCGACCTGCTGCCAAGCTGTGAATCATTAACTGATTGGTAAAGATTGCCATATAAGTCAACTCGTAGCAGCTCTATGTAAAGGCCCCTGAAGATCTATAAGAAAGGAGAGACAACCTTTGGGGAATTTTGAGTTTCTACACGTCAGACATACAATAATTCTAGAAAAAGACATTATTGAGATTTTTTGCAATAAACTAATAAAAATTTAAAGTTATTTAGACAGCAATCCAGCATTCTTTCTTTTATTAGCCTATGAATGCATAAATAAGTACAAGATACGGTTTGTCTTGGGCATTTACGAGGAGAAGGCAAAAAGTCTGTTAACGTGAGATTGGAAAACTACTAAACTGAACTCCGTTTAATATGGTAGCTAGCCGCGATCTGGGACATCTTCTATGCCGTAACAAAATTAATGTTTCACGTGATACTGGCCTTACTTTCTTAAATAATATCAATTTGCCAGGGTTCAATGTCCTCGAATCCAAGGGCGTAGGACTATCACCCGCGGTGGGTGTAAATTTCAAAGCCATCATTTTTTATGGCCAGTTTCCTCTAAGAGTTATGGCATTTTTTTCATCTAGATCAATCCACCTGAGTCTGCAAAAAATTACAAACATTTTTCAACTTCTTCTCCCTCTCTTTGGGTGCATGGGCAAACAAATATAAATATGTTTACTTATACATAAATCTTCAACTAAAGCATTATCACCTCTCTCGCTTCGTTCGCGAGTGATAAACGTATAGCCAGTGTTCTTTTTCATATCTTTCAAATGCAATACAAAAAGCACCCACAGAATCGTCAGTGAACTTAGTTAATGTTGAAAACTAATGAACTTTCAGTGACTTAGGTGGCAAGCGCTTCGGGCCACGTTCAAACGACTTCATTACTAACTTGCCTATTTAAGCCACTCAAACTTAGTTGGAACCTAGTAGGATCAGTCTGAGGAAACCCTATCACACACAGGCTACTCCACGCACTTGCATGTTCCCTGAAACTCGAGTGAAAGTTCGCGTCGCAACCTGAGAACTTCTTTACTTCTCATTGTACGTAGTATGTTTCTCTCTGCCAATCTGTCTTCCTATGCATTTTCTTTTATATCTTTGTATTAGTTGAAGATACGGAAGATTGCCACCGTAGGCATTAGGGCCCCAAGTTTTAGCTCAGCTACAAAGTGTTGCCCGCCATGATGTACTGGCTTGCGAGCACTTGATCACCAACATTAACTCATGCGATCGGCCCAATTACGCGGCAAACTTTCCTCATGGTCATTTAGCTTGGTTTTTTATGCGCTCGGATCAATTCATCGCAGAGGAAAGTTAGACTTCAAACGCTGTCCATACTCTAGTCAACGCAGTCATACTACTCTTCAGCCTTCCAAAATTAAACGCAGAACTAGTGCTGATTTCGAATCCCATATAGCAATAGTCTTCTGAAATGAAGTTTAAATCATCTACGGTGCTCATATGATATCACTAGAGAGTGAAAATATATACACCAGTGTCTAAGTGTGTATTTATGCATTTCTTACAGTGTACTCAAACGTTAATAAAACGGTTCAAACATTTTTCTTTTTTTTTTTTTTTTTGCTCGCTGTGTTGATTTTCTTGTACAAGTTGTAAGACTCAAGTCAGCTGCAGGTGCAAACCACAAGCTATGTCTTATGTTTCAGATAATTTTCATTGTATCATGTAATAGATATATACAGAAAAAGCTTCTGCGAAGGGTGCGAAGGTAATGTGTCATCCTCGTGTGAAAGAAACACGCATTATAAATCAGTTCCTGCCAAGCCAAGGAACGAATCAAGTCAATAATTGAGATAGGGTATCGTCACCCATTGTGAGGGTGTAAAACCTTAGATAAAATTTACAGGAATACTGCATTTCCCAAATTAAAGTTCCAATTGATTTGGCTGTCTTTGAGGAGTACTTTGCCCTGCAGGATCTATCCATATGAGGAATGTATGTAGTCCAGTATGGCCGTCCGTCACGGCTCTACTGGCACTCATCTGCCTCCTGACTACAAGGGAGCTGCGGCGTCCTGCCAAGGCAGACATCGGACGTATGGACATACCCTTCGTAATCACACTCTGCAAAGGTACGTGTATGATACTTTATTATTGCTCATGTGCAATGCCAAGGTCGGTGCATTGTACTCCAAACAGGGAAGCAAAGTACAACGTAAGCGTACGAGTATGGTTCAGTACGATATAGTAAGTAAATAGATAGATGCGAGATAGGAAGGTATATTGGTCAATATGGCTCTCTTTCTCACTCTCACCACTTATAAGCGTAATTAAGTACGAGCAAAATAAGAGTACGTGTATGGTAAGCCCTACACATGCAGTTGTCTGTATTAATTAAGATGTTCAAATGAATTAAGATCCCATAGAGCATCCGGGACTTAAGCTCCGGCTCTCTATGAGCTATTGCCATTACGTCAGAATCATAGAGATATCTGGGAAAGAAAAGAAGAAATTGAAAAGAGTAAACTCGGCCAAAAGTTGATCGTGCAAGCACAACAAATTTTGCAGATTCGCGGAACTCGGGGACTCCCCTCTGAAGGATCGGAGGCTGTCATCTCGTCAGATGGCGAGAGGGACGAGTATCTTCCAGGTGCTGGCTGATAACATTCTTGCCAATGAGATTTGCTTGTATGCCATTGTCCATAGGCTCAGTATTCTCAGTTTATCCCTAGTGTATATTTCAAATAGGTGCATATAAATGCTACTTGCGATGGACTTGTAAAATTCCATAAAAACGGTCAAAACTCGCTTTACAAAAAAGGAAACAGCACTCCCCGTTATTGTCCCTCTACGCACACAGGAGGTCGTGTTTTTCTACGTCTTCTGACCTTCGCTGTCCGTGTGTTTCTAGTATAACATTGTTGCGAGCGGTTGCTTCATTATCCAATAATTTGCTGTTTGAAACTACAGCGCAACATATGTGAACATAACTACCCTAGCAACATTTGAGGCTGCCGCCGCGCCGTTCAGAAATCGAATTGCGGTTTTAGCTTCTGCTGCGACCCTAATTGTTAGTAGGACATCAACTTCTGTGTGGATTTTTTATTCTTAATTTGCAACGAATATCCGAAATTACAGCTTGAGGAATGACTTACACGGTTTTTCTCAGAGTGCGGAGGCTCTAATGTGCTGTGGTTATGTGGTGTAGAACCCGGGATCGCCTCTATTACCATGCCAGAAATGGGGCGTTTGGGGGAAGTAGAGTCGCAATTGTTGCAAATAACCCTCCCGTCTCTGATGCCAAAGCTCTAATCAACTGTGATCGACTACAGCCGTGCACTTCTCCTGGACCTAACGGACATTAAGCTTCCGCACGCATCAATCCCTATATGTTTTCACCAGTTCAATGCGCAGTCAACTTGGCTTAACTTTTACCTATTAACGAAAAAATTTCCCTCTTAACCGACTTTCTTTCCTATAAACTAACTACGTATGTAGAGACTAGACTAAATTTTTGCTCGTCATGTTTAGAATCCAAAAAATTGAAGTAAAAATGCCACTCGAATCTTGGAAGAAGAAACAGCAAACTTTGATACAAGACGCGCTACAAATTTGTTTTAGATTAGCTGCAGGAAATGTCAGGAATTAATCGACATTAAACCAAGACATTACTTTGGATCAGAACTTCGTTGAGGGATAAATTACTCCCGTGTTTCAGGCAAGGATGACGTCACCAGAGACGAATTGGGCCCTCATGAGAAGCAGATAAGGCAGGCCGTGACGCTACTCAAGTCTGCTGCTCTCCTCACCAACGCTAAGCTCAGGCGAGTGTTCGCTACGGTGCTGCCCTAGTGGGATTTTGGCCGGCCCTAAAAGTTTTTCTATGCTTGTACGGCCGAAAAGTCTTTTAGGATAGAGTCTGGAATTTGGAATGACGTTGATATTGCGGTACTCGAATAGTAGTCGTCCTGGAGGTGGCCACAGCTTTCTGAGTAAAGCGAGCTCGCTTAATAGTAGATAATTTGCCAGAGCTCAGGGCCCGAATGCGCTGCTGAGTCCCTTTAAACAGCAAGAAAGCAAGAAAGTGCACAGCTTTCTGAGTTATATTAGGTTGGAAACTAAGTTCTTGCCGGTTTTTAACATTTTGTGATGTTAAAATGTTAAAAATGTAATGTTAAAATCAACAAGAACCTAAGTTTCCAGCCTAATATTTCACTCCAACTTTGGAGAAACAACCGAAACTAGTGATACTTGCTAAACACGCTAGCACTACGGATAAAATTTTAGTCAGTTTTCTTTTTTTTTTACCCAGCAAAACATTCAGGCGCATAAGTGGTTTACACACTTCATATGACTGTAATGTAAACCAACCTGAAGGCTGCTTTGGGAGGTATCTGTTCAAACGATGCACACTATAACCCTTAGGCGCTATCGTCGTTCGCGACGATTTGTGTGCGTGTTTGTGTACGCAGATCGTGTGCGTGTGAGCGGCGTTCTAGTTGGTGCGCCGCACTGCTCGCTGTATCGCTGATTAAGATAGGTTAGGTAACGTTAGGTAACGTCAGATAGCGTCAGGTAACGTTAGGTAACGTTAGATAACGTCAGGTAACGTCAGGTAACGTCAGGTATGGTTAGAAAGATTAGGTTGGGTTAAGTTGGGTTAGGTTAGAAGGTTAGATAAAGACGTTAGGTTAGGTAAGGGTAGGGTAGGTTAGGTTAGGTTAGGTTTAAGCCAGGTTAGGTTAGCCTAGGTAGTGTTTATTTTAGTGGTGGCGAGCACGAAAGCTTACTTGAACGCAAAATCGTCGTGAACGACTATAGTGCGCCCCGGACGTTCGACAGGTGAATAATTGGCCTTCCATCTCTGCTCTCAAAACTACTAGAAAAGGCAGTAGCCAACCAGCTAGCATCTCGTCTTCATCAATCAAGTATTTTTCACAAGACCTGGAACGAGTACAGAACGCGTACTAAAAAGTAGATTGCCCTCCTAAATATCTCTGAAGCCATGGATGAACTATGTGAACGTAAGTCAAACATGCCCTCAAAATAACTACGGGAATGTGGATCGAAAATGCAGCACTCTTTTACTAATTAGTCTATCCAAAGTATTTGAAAGTGTCCACCTCAGTACTTACGTAGAACAATTATAACCATGATTGTCTGCCTTAATTTGTTAGCTAGTTACCTACACAACGGCCTACACAGGTCATATGCTAAATACCGCTCATTTATATTATGCCACGAACTGCTTTGGTCTCCAGCAAGAATCAATCTTAAGTCCCATTCTGTTCTCAAAATTCCCCACTGACTTGCCTTTGGAACAGTATGATGGCACTCCCTCCATATGTGACGATTATAGCGAAATCGCAGTCCAGTTCTCACCAACTAAAGAGGACAACGTGCGCAATGAAGTGTAAGTCCACTTGCAGATACTAAAGACATGGTACGTTGAAAATGGTAATAAACTTAACACAGTTGAGACCCAGTGCTCTATATTTGACACTCAGCTGCTCTACAAAAAATTACGTCCACTTTCTATCACCTTCATATAAGAACTCTCTTATGAAACCTTTCGATGTTGTCAAAGCGCTTAAACATAAACATTTAACGTTTGACTTCCACATTGCTTAATTATACCATACCATGAAGGGTACGCTAATATTTGCAAACAGAATGAGACATTATGTTAAATAAAAAATCACGCCCACTTCTCGCTCAATCACTGTTGTTGTTTAATCTGGAGAAAAGCCTCCGAATATATTAAAGCAGAGTTAAAAAGCACAAAACCTTGCGGCGAAAGTCGTTCTCCGCGGAAAATTTACCAACCGTTTCATGCCAGTCTATTGCTGAAAAATCTTCTGTGAACCAAAATTAGCTCAAACTTAGAGTTAGATGAAACCTTAGTAGGCTACAGGTCAATTCAGAGCCCTGGACAACTCAGATCCCCCAACTTAGACCCTCGCAACTCAGACCCCCCAAACTCAGACCCCACTGACTCAGGTCCTCCCAACTCAGACCTCTCCCAACTTAGACCCCTGCCCAACTCAGACCCCTGCCCGACTCAGACCCCCGGACAACTCACACTCCTGCCCAACTCAGACCCCGGACAACTCAGACCCCTGCCCAACTCAGACCCCCGGACAACTCAGACTCCTGCCCAACTCAGACCCCGGACAACTCAGACCCCTGCCCAACTCAGACCCCCGGACAACTCAGACTCCTGCACAACTCAGACCCCGGACAACTCAGACCCCTGATAGTGACCATAGTCTGAAAATAAAGCGCACATTAGAGATAGAACGCCGAGTACGGTAGAAGCATAACTGCCATGTTTTGTTTTTTTTTTAATGTTCATGCATCAAATAGTTTTCCAACGCATCCAAACCAACGATACAATTTTGATTTATTATGTTTATTTCTGAAAAAAAATAGTGTCTGATAAATCATACAAGAACCTAAACAAGCATGGAATAAACTATCGTACGCTACCACAGTGCACAGAATTAGGACCCTTTTGTGTACTGTGTACGCTGTTGAAGTTACATCGTACGCGCAGATATAATCATATAAATCTTAAAATTCAGCGTCAATACACAAAAAAAAAAAACACAATTAATTGGCTATTGTGATCGACAGCAAAGCTGCGTTGAACTGAAGTGAAAGTTGAGCCTTATAAACTTACAACAGACTAAAAGAAGTTATTCAAATTAATAATAGCTCAAAGTATTATAACTGGCAACGCCAGACAAAAATAAAACAAGAAAATAACGAGTATGAAACAGTTCTCGTATGCGCACGGCCACATTCAACGTTCTTTTTAAAAAAAAATTATAAATATGTGATAGACTGCGATAACGTATGAAACCGGAGAGAATTAAGTTAAATTTTGCTTTAAAATGACTGAAAGAAATTCTGTTGACTTATGTACTGCAGCAACACTTCCATTGGAACTTAATCAACGTGAACGCGCACTGCAGCATTCAACGTGAACGCACAAATACGGTGGCAGATGTACGATGGAACAATCACATATACTGTAAAGACATATGTACTATATAATACGGGTAGCGTATGTGGATATTTTTCTGTATCACTATGGCATGCTTATGTTTCTAGATAAAAGTGACTGTGGCGTGCGATTGTGACGCTAGAGTTCACACCCAAAACGCGGTTATTGCTTGAAAATCTTTGCACTACAACTTGAGCCTAATGCATGGAATTTTTCAAAAGTTTATCGTTCTCAGTAGATTTACCATGGTAACGACGTTCGGAGAAACTATGGACAAAGGAGTGCACGAATTACTTCATTTATATATAATTTGAGCACTCATTTTGAAAAAAATTATTATACAGAGTTGAAATTGTATGAACAAATATTGATGTTGTACCTATCTAATTTTAACAGGGGTCTGAGTTGTCCGGAGGTCTGAGTTGAGCAGGGGTCTGAGTTGTCCGGAGGTTTGAGTTGGGCAGGGGTCTGAGTTGTCCGGAGGTCTGAGTTGAGCAGGGGTCTGAGTTGTCCGGAGGTTTGAGTTGGGCAGGGGTCTGAGTTGTCCGGAGGTTTGAGTTGGGCAGGGGTCTGAGTTGTCCGGGGGTCTGTGTTGGGCAGGGGTCTGAGTAGTCCGGGGGTCTGAGTTGGGCAGGGGTCTGAGTTGGCGGGGGTTCTGAGTTGGCGGGGGTTCTGAGTTGGCCGGGGGTCTGAGTTGGCCGGGGGTCTGAGTTAGGCTGGAGTCTGAGTTGAACGGGGGTCTGAGTCGAGCAGAGATCTGAGTTGGCAGGGGTCTGAGTTGTGAGGGTCTGAGTCAGTGGGGTCTGAGTTGTCCAGGGGTCTGAGTTGTCCAGGGGTCTGAATTGACCTGTAACTTTAGTGGACTACAGTGCCTAGACATAACTATTTGAGCATCTCTATTTTTTATGTATTTCAAAAAATTTAGGGACTGCTTTAGAATAATTAATACAGGAAGTTCATATGTTACGGCGTTTTGGAAACAATTAGGTCTATATGTATCTACACTTGACGCCATAATTTGGGAGAGGCGGGCGACATCCCTCATAAAAATATAAATAAGTATCAAAATAATGCAAAGAATAATTATTATGCCGACAGTTCCCAATTTCCAAGATATGAAGGAGTCTTTGGTCGAATTTAAAAGTGATGTTCACTCCAACCATGCCCCTTCGGTCAAAAAACTAAAACTTCTTCTTTTCAAACTCGGACAATAAGCAAAACTTCATTGACTTATTGTGTGAAATATCCAAGGCAAATGGCAGTTAATGTATCCATGTGCCAGCAGATGCACATGCCATGATTGCGATGAAGGGTATTGAGCCCGCAAGGGAAACATGCAGTCACATATGTGATAGGTGAGGACACAGACTTGTTGGTGCTGTTGTGTCATGCGAAATGAGGAATGAATTATTTGTAGCTACTTCAAGTCTAGCAAGTATGGTGGGAAATGGCGTATTACCATATGTCGTGTCCTGCCAGTTGCCATTACACTCTGTGGGTGTGGCACAACCTCACGACTGTAAAGTAGTGATGGGGCGTATATTCGCATCATATCCGCGGAACATCCGCACCTTTTTTGACAACCGCAGCCGCTTCTGCATCCGCGGCTGCTAACATGGTAGCATCCGCAATGGTATCCGCATCCGCGGATGTCAACTGTAAAACCCGCAGCAAAGGAGGAGCAGGTTTATCACTGTACACTAAACTCATCCATAGTGCTGAAAACTGCAAACTTTCATTTGGATTGAAATGTGTGCTGGTGCTGTCCCTGTCTAGAAAGCACCATTTAAGTTTCTTTCATCCAAGTGTTGCACAAACTGCCGTCTTGAGAGGGAGTGTGTGCGTTTTTGGTGGGGTGAATATCCGCATCCGCGGAACATCCGCAGCTTTTTGACATCTGCATCCGCGGATGTCAGGATGGCAACATCCGCCCGTGCATCCGCATCTGCGGATGTCAAAAAAATTGTATCCGACCCATCACTACTGTAATGTACATATTTGTAATGGGCTGTCTTGAGGAAAGTGAGGGAAGACAGCGGTTTCTTAAAATGATAGGAGCATCCTGTAGGCGAAGTGGAAGTAAAGACGCGATATCATCAGCTGGTGAAAAAGCCTTGGTTTATTTGTGCAGCGGAATAGGAAATGACACCCTCGACGGACTGCGAAAGACGAAGTTTTGCAACAAGGGAAAAAGTTCAACTGCCGTTAAAGTTCACAGCCTTCCCCCAACAACCGATGCAGCTAAATACCACTCTGTCCGAGTTTATTGTCAGGTCCAGGAATCAATGAGGAACTGTGTGGACCCCGAGAAATGGGGTTGAAGTCTGCAGAAGGGACAGCTTGAACCGAAGACAATGGATTCGCCAGTGGCTTCTGATTCACTACTGAAATTGGTCAGATGTCAGTATAAGGGCAACTGTGACACTCAACGCAGAAGTTGCAAACGGAATGAGCTTGAGAGTTCCAGTGCATGTGGTGAATGTAAGGACTCTGTCAAAATATCAACTCTGATACAAGCACCGATGATCCAAGTGAATAGGAACTTCTGTCATGAATGACATAATTGTCTCTGAAGGACGTCACGGTGACGTCATATGTATTTTTATGATTCACTCTGTATTTCTTGAATTTATGTTATACTAGACGAACCGTGACCAGTTGGGTCGTAATCACGATCGTCTGTGCTTTCGCACTATAGCAGGTGTTATTTAGCTGGGCATAGACCACACGCTATTCGGCCGTCCTATCCTGCCCGTCAAGGAGCTGCCCATACGGTTCACTATTAACAGATTCTTTGCTTCTTTAACGAATATTTAACACCCAAGCTGTAAGCAAAGTCAATTTATATGTTACGTATATCAGTTGCATTGCCCATAGAACCGATGAACTGATCAAGCCCGTTCTTGAGGACCAGCTCAGTTTAACTTTCGTATCACAGATACAATCGAATTAAAGAGCAATCCATGGAAAGAATGCCACTCCCCCCCCCCCCTCATACCTTGAATTTCTTCTCTTGTAAATGTGAAGATGTGTCAAACAAGACACAAATGAACGAGACACAAATAAACAAGACACAAACTAGCAAGACCGGTTCACAGACTTTTCGTATAGTATAGAGAGATTTTTTCTGATAATAAACAAGTTAAAGCCAAAAACGTTGTTTGCAATACACGAGCAGCCAGAAATAAAATATCTGTAATTTGAAGAATTGGACGGCAGCCATCTTCATTTTAACCACTTTTGAGGTGTCCAGAAGTTGGATACTATTTATGTGTTCATCAGAGGGACACTATAATGAATTTAAAGCAAAAGGAAAATTGTTTGTAATACATTTACAGGTTCTATGAGCAGTAAGATAAAAGTTATCTGTAAATTTAAGCGTTGAATGGCGGCATCTTGATTTGATGCAAATTAACCTTTTTCCCGGAGTCCAGATGCTGGAAATTTTTTATATGTTCATCAGAGGGATCTAATAAACAACAAAAACATTCTATTGTAATTTGTTCTACGTTCACTTACAATAAATGCTAGTTTTACTGGACTACTATGCAGAAAATTATTGTTACTTGTATCATGTCTTTACTGTCTCGTACACACTGACGGTCCACTAGTGGAAATCTACAGGCCATCTGCCGATTTTCTCCTTATGTTTGTCGGATCAATGAATACCTCAAGGTATTGGGCCCTTGATATGTTGCCCACAGCATCTAAAGGGGATATTTAACGATTTTTTTTCTTCCTTTTTATGCAACCCTCGACTGTGTCACTAATACACTGTATCAGAATGAGGCAACAGTTGTCCCTGTACTGGAATACGTAAAGTTTTTGTTGTTCTCAGTTGATACTTCAAACTGCATATAAAAATCAATGCAGCTCGCATGATAGTCGCATCATATCGCCTCAAGCATCTATCTGTCAGAAAGACTTTGAGCTTAATGTTTAAAACTTTGTTCGTTTTCATAACTAAGTTACTCTATTTACATTTGGCTACTCAAATATTATGTAATATTTTGTTATGATAACGAATTAGAGAAAAAGTGTATTTAAGTTTATATCTTTTTTTTAGATAAATAAAGGTAGAGATAAAGTCAACTTGATCTCACCCTTTACTAGAAAACCCACACGCACTGATTTGTGCTGCAGATATCAGCGAACAGGTCCCGGACCGGATGCTGACTGATCAAGACAAGCTCCGCGAAAAACTTGCCTACTTGGTAGGAAGGTTTGAAATTGTGGCCTTGAGAGACTATGTCAGAACCTTTAGTCGGCAACTAAATTAAAAACTCACTTTCTGTAGCCGAATTTTTACAAGCATGAGCAAATATCTATTTTTTTTATTTTTCACTTCCAGGTTCATCATCCTGAGTAACGATTTAGCCATGTACGAATCAGTTGCCTCAGAAGTGCTGAAGTGGCCAGCAGCCATAGCCAGCCGTGTGGAGCTGTCCTACAGGGACGTCTACACGCCCTCCGACTCCTCCATCCTGCAGCTGTACGACCAATGCTCCGCAGAGCGACTG
>LQNS02000023.1:24772-40795 GCA_001587735.2 Parhyale hawaiensis
ATTTAGCTGCTTCAAAAATTTTCAAATATTTCAGTCGCTACTGCAATTTCTACACCCTAGCGAGTGGCAATGTTGAACTTTCAACGATTGCTCTTAATTATGAGCGGTTGGTGTTCACAACGATTGGTGTTTAAGAATTACAGCACGATGTTCATAGACGTCCTGCTGAAGTCACGGCCACGGCTGCGCAGTCGGATAAGCTAAGTTGCGTCTAGGCTGCTAGCGACAACGAAAGTTGTTAGTGTGCAGCCGGCCTTAGAAACGATTCCGCACCCGGCCAATAGGTATTAGGCAAATATATCGATTATTGAGTGAATTTTTCTAGCACGGGTTCACTAGTAGGTAATTAAATATGAATGAAAAACAATGCAAGATTAGCACCTCCAAAAAGTACGGTGAAAATAATAGTCTTTACTTACCGTAGCTCTAACACGTCATCAAGATGCAAAAAAGAATCCTTTGTTGCCAGAAAGTTTCCGAGATCCAGAGTAGTAATCAGAGCACGAGATAGGTTGGACGAGCTGTTTTAGGGAGGACAGTGTGCATTTTTAGACTGCATTCGTTAAGGTTGAGTGACGGGAGTTAGCTTAAGCGCAATATGACCTGCGAGCGGTAGCAGTTTATGTTTAACTTTCACTCCTACTGTTCCTTCCCGAACCTGTATCAAGAATACCCTAATTTTTTCCTTATCTAACACTCGGAGCGTAAAAGTCGGATCAAACAATGGAAAAGCATAGTGTTCAATAAGCAGGATTATCTTGAAGACTAGTATACATGGCCGTCATTTATATCAGCGAAGAATTTCTGATGATACTACTTTATCGATTCGCTTTCGTAATCAATTTGTTCATGAAGGTTATCCTGCAACTGTTAACCCATAAAAAGAGCACAACTTACTATGAAATTTTTGCGTTCTTTGCCTGTCTGCTGTACTCCGAACAATAGCTTACACTTTGCTCCGTTGCTCTTACACTCAAGTCGAGAGCGCACTCAGTGTAGCTGAAGCTTGGATGTGAGTAATCAGTATCCTGTAAACCAGATGCATCGGAGCCTTTAGAGACACTGTACATCTATCCATTGTTTGGATTTAAAATATTGGCAAACTAAGAAGTCCTTTCCCTACTCTAAGCATGCTTTTTCTATCATCTTTGACCAGGCTTATGTTTCTTTTTCTGGTTTTCAGCTAAGGCGCAGAAAGACCACATAATTTGCCCTTCTCTGTTTTCCGGAACCGTGACAGAAAATTAACAAGACAAGCAGAAAAACAATCAATCATATGAATACCTATTAGTTATCATTCTAATGTTCGACTAGCGGGTCCCGTGGAAATTGCTCGGTCGGTTAGTTAATGTCCTCAATTATTATAATGAACCAATCCTAACCTACGCTATTATAACTCACGTTAGTTCGACCTAATGCAGCTTCTCAACCAACCCCACCAATAAATAGCGCCTGTACCTTAATCCTAATGAACTACGTCAAACCTCAAGTGCTCTGCAGACGAGAGTCGAAAGATGGCAACGTTGTTTTTATACTTCCCTTGCTCTCCAGTGTATGCAACTTCGACTCATCTAACATTATCTTCAAAATATTGCTTAAGTTCCGAGCAGCGGCAGCCATTCCGTTACAGCGAGGGCCACGTGCTCACTTCAGACTCTGTCTTTGAAATACTATTGAGTTTCAATTCACAATTGTACATACATTTTGCAAGCGATGTGTCTTAATAGATTCAACCGTTATCATGTGCACAGAAACATTCGTTCCAAGAACGAGAAGCGCTTTGGTTTTTCAACTCGTAGCAAGTCCATCCCTAATAGTATGGGCACTATCGTAATAATTTCTCAGCCACTTAACTTTCCGCTTTGGCCGTCATTCTGCCGTGACTACAACTGATAGCGCTTGAAAGTGACGCTAAAATTATGCGTCATTGCAACTTTAAAGTAACTCAAAAGTAGGAGGTACATATTTCCATAGCTTGGTCATTGCTGCTTTTAATAACGTAAAATTGCTTGAAGCGACACAAACCTCTATTTAGTGGCATAGCAATGTCCAATCATATGCAGATTTGCGTGGCAATGCAACTTTTACGTAGGCGTGCCCGTGCCCTAAGTCACCCTGTACGTGCACAACATAACTACCTAGACACTGTATCACTGGTGGATCTTGCAGATATTTTACCAGCAAAATTTTCGCCCCTGTATATCATGACAGACATATGGAGATAGCATAAGCAAATATAACAATCTCGCTTGTAGGAGGTACTTTTTTCATTGCTTTTCTTCTATGTTTACACGCCTTGGCTCCTTTGTTTCTCTTCGTTTGAAGATAATATAATTTAAATTTTCATATTTTCAACGTTACCATTTTCATCGATGTATTTGAAGATTTTAGTTCTACTGCGAGACCCGTGACTGCTTAACATTTGATGTGCGATAGCTTGCCAACATAATACAACACTCAGCCCATTTAAAAAAATTGAATTATGTCGCTGAAAGTACTTTTTCTATTAGTTTACGTCATTTCTCTAAACTTTGCACACTTGCACCTGAAAAATGCAGTTTAGACTGATGCAGTTCAGAATAGCTCCGTTTGAACTGTATTTGGCTATGATCGGATTTTCCTATATTTGGATTGCTGTGCAACCACAGCAACGTGAATATTACAAGAAATGAAATTTGGTATTATGGTAGGTATTATACGTGCAAAATGAACTTCATGTCTTTGCTTCGAAACTGAGTGAATTTTTTTTAAGAGCGAGCTGAAACAAAACAGCTGTGGTTGAACTTCCTCCAGCGAAAATCAGAGCTTCTTACCTTGATGATACTTCGGACGAGGTCCAGGAGGCGTTATGCACGCAATCCATCTTGCGCAGATTTGATGCTGCAGTCCGTGACCAGCGGGATGGCTAACAGCGAGTTATCCCCACAGTTCACGTAGCCGCTTACAACAGGTTTATCTGGCACTTTCAGTAAGTGTGCGTCCAGTAAGTTTTTAAATTTCACAGTCTCTGTACAAGTGACATTTTGGATGTGACGTGGCATTTTGTTGAATAATCTCGCCCCCCGAACCGCGAACCATTAGAATACTTTGTGGCCATTGCGTCACCACCAGTTTTGATGGGAATTCCTACGTCACAAGTGCGACCAATACGGTTTGAATGTCTGGCCTGGATTCGTCCATTGACGTTGACAGTAATGCCTTCTAGAATTTTCCAGACATATATGATCGTAAAGCGCTCGAATCTCCTTTGAAATGAGTACATTTGAAGTTGAGAAAGTCTTTCGTGATGGTTTAAATCTTGCATGCCCCGGATTTTGGCAGTAAACGATCGCAGGATTGCCTCAAGGTGCTCTAAGTCTTTCCGTTTGCTTGGCATCCAAAGAGGTGAGAAGTTGAATTTTCCCTGATCTATTAATGATGAGCGTAACACACGAAGGAACGAACGAAGGAATAACGTTAAAATTATTGATAATGTTGGCATTTTCCTATTTTGTAAGTTTTTTTTCTGAATATACTATTCCATAATTTGTATATTATCTTTATTTAAAAAGAACTCGGATTGTCTTGCTTGTTTGCTTTCTTGCTTGTAGTCCATCATATAAACAATCTTCGCTATTATTCTTTGGGAATAAACTTAGAGGGCTTTGGAGATTTCAGAATAATAATGCATTAATTTTTTTTATTTCA
The DNA here is from genome assembly GCA_001587735.2 of Parhyale hawaiensis. Classification (NCBI taxonomy): domain Eukaryota; kingdom Metazoa; phylum Arthropoda; class Malacostraca; order Amphipoda; family Hyalidae; genus Parhyale; species Parhyale hawaiensis. The sequence continues at coordinate 28,460 of LQNS02000023.1, forward strand.
GTTCATCATTAATAAGGAAAAGCTCTGTATTCCGGATACAGCTTGGCGGTACTTTTATTCCAAACAATGTTTGTCGCTCTGTATTTTCGTATTTAAAAAATCTAACATCCTCTTCTCAACTGTACAGATTAAGTAAAAGAAAATAGAATACTTTGGATAGGTTTTAGTGATCCAATGGGAACCAGGCAGTCCAGTATTTATTAAAAGTAAAGTATTCTCATGAAAATTGGGCTTGAAATTCATTTTCATGTACTTTTAAATTTACAAATACTTAGGATTTTATAAATAGAAGTTTGCGATAGGTATTACAAAAAAATATTTAATATGGTAGGGGGTATAATAGCCTCACCACTTTCTCTACATAAGCAAGAGAGGGCCGAGCACGCTCCCTTGTAGCAAGCAACGGGATGAGACTCCCGTCACTTGCTCTTCTTCGGAGTTACACTTGATGCCGGCTGCCTACGAGATTTGCACCAATCCGGACTCCGTGAGCATTTACTCATTTCCGCCAATGGGGTTATATTTTTGGCCGTAGTAGTCGATCTTTCCTCTTGACCGTCAGCAACAAATCTAAAAGTTGGGGATGCATTTCCATGAGAACTGGGATTGTTAGGCATGTTAAGAGGAACCGATGATAAAGTTTTGGAGATGTTCCTTCTCAGTGTTTGTTTGTACGCCTTCCTATATGTTTATTCTCGACAATATAACTGAAAAAAGTTTAAAAAGATCGTCATGAAATCTACAAAACTATAAGAAATGTCGAAGGAAACATACAATTAGATTTTGCTAATGATTTATCAGTGCGTTTGTCCGCTATTTGCTTGTCCATCTGTCATCTGTTCGCACCCTAACTCATAAAGTTGTGGCTGGAAATTATGAATTTCATAAGAACAGCTATGAGTAAAACAGTTGAATATATTGATGACATTCATTCAATAAGTGTGTTTTTCTGTAAGCATTTCGTTTCTTGGCTTAGCTTTGCGCTGTTCCACTGCAATTCTAGTTATCCAAGTAATATTTGATGATTGACTTCATTAATTGTTTGTCATTGTCTGAGTAAAATGGGTCCTTGAGGTTGCGTCGTTGTTTATGTCCGTTACTCGAAAAGAATTAGTAAGTTTGTTGCACAGCTACTTCCATCGTAGTAACTGTACTGAGCGTCGTCATTGGCACGGTGTATTATGATGTGGTCTCTGATGCGCTTGTTCAAGAGTCGTTCTGTAGTTTTTCACTCTCCAAAATGAGAGTAGTCCATGGCTAACTGTTTTTTTTTTTATCATTTACTGCATTGGCGTCGAAAATGCAATCTCCCACTCAGTCGTGTGGAACATTAAAGCCATAAAAATTCGATTAGCGAAGCTGCGAAGTGGCGCTGTGAAGACTGGAGCCTGTTATAGGACACGCGAAAAAAGATTATCGAGCCAGTTTACCTTTATGTATGCAAGTAGGTCAGTTCATTAAAAACTTTGTGCTCAGCAAAAACACATGTGATATCGAAGGAACTTACAATGGAACCGGTTTCGACTCATTTTTAGTTTCTAAAGTGGTGAATACTGAGGTAGAAACATTTATTCAACAATGTAGATTTATCTATTAGGTCATTGGCCCCTTCTCAATTGGATCGATGGCTTCTTTTGTGAATAGTTCAACTTTTTTACAAAAACTTCCTGGTCGTATTCTGATATTCTAATAGCAGACATTTTCTTCAGCCTTTTGGAAGTCCTGATTTCACTTCTATCTCCCTGCTTACTAAAATTTGAGTTTCTTTTCTTTGGTCAAAAATCGCTTCGGGAATTGAAAACTCGCTCACTCCAAGAAAATGTAGCCAATGAAGTATTAAATTGACGCTTGCAAAATCTCATGATAATCCTAATCACACTCAGTGTTCAACTGGTGCCTGCACAAAGCTGACACGTATCACTGTTCCAAAGTCCCAAACCAGCAAGCACAATACTTGAAAGGGCAGAAAACAGTCTCACCAGCTCATCAGGTGTCCAGTCAATCGGCTCATCCTTCACAGATATGCAGTCATCATCAGTCAGTTCCTCTATAATTAGAGCGCCTTCCGCTGCAAAGGAAACAGCAGAGACTGCGCTGTCTCCTGAAATTAAAAAATAAAATTAGTAGCAGTAGGGATAGTTTTTAGACTGAGATAAATTTACTCTATATGCGTAGTTATGCACATTTAGCACCTGAAGACTTCTGATTCATTGTTTGCAGTTCATGTTCTTCTAATAAACTAATGCAAATAAGGCCCATTATCTCGGTGTCATCTTCCAACAAATAATTATATGTAGGACCATTCATTTGTGATTCCAGAACCAATGCCCATGAATTTTCTCCGTAAGATGATGTACTAACTACACAACGCTAGACAGCTAAAATATGAATTACAATCAGCATAACATAAGTACACCTAAAAGTAATAAGAACACTGCCATAAATGAGAAACTCGTGATAATTTTAATATGACCATGAGTCACAGAAGAACAAAAATTACAACTCAAGAAATTCAAGCAGACAAACAGCAGAGCTGTAGGACTGAGTGACAAGATATATTCCTGATTAGGTGTCCCTATTAACTGTAACAGGATCTGCCACACAGCTCCTGATAGCAGTATAACGTTTATGGCAAATCATAAGCATGCCAAGGAGAGTTAGATCAGATCTCCAGAATGTAGCACTGCGGAGAGACCCCACTGACTACATAGTTATTCAAGTATTTCAGCAGTCATCTATGATCTAATCTGATCATAGTCAGTATGTCTAATCTGCACCACCATCACAGCCCTAGCATTGAAGTAGTCCTGAACTTGACCTTTCGCTGTGTGGGACTGATCTCTTGATTCATTAACGCTAGTAACAATATGCTTTATGCGCCACACACCAGCCTCAGTGAAAGGATTAATGGGAAATAACAACTTGTAAAGTGCGAATCAAAAGTGTCTGAAGCTATTTTTTGCATTGCACATTTACCCGCCAGACTAAGACCTCCTTTCAAAAAAAGCGTCCATGTTTTACTTCATCCAGTATGTTCGCCAGACTTAACCTAATAGAAAATCTTTTGGAAAGGATGGCGCGAGTTGCTTACGGAAATTGTAAACAATTTATATGAAAGTAAACGAACTTCGTGCTGCTATTTTAGGAGCTGGAATAATATTCCTACAACTTTCATTTCTTGTATGCCAAACAGAATTTTTGAGGTTATCAACAAGAACGGAGGCAGAACTTATTACTAAGTTCAAACTTAGCTCACCTCAAAGTCCTTGTTGAAAGGATACCTACAATTTCTGTTTGTGGCTACCTCCGCCAAGGAAGTTATGTTTTCGTCGTGTTTGTCTGTCTGCCTGTTTGTCACCAAGATAACTAAAACATTACAAACCGATTTGGATGAAATTTACAGGGATTATTAGGTATGTGAGGAGGAACAGATGATTAACTTTTGGTGAAGATATGTCCATCCGTTTGTTTGTCTGCCTCATATTTCTCAGTGTCATAACTCAAAAAGTTATGAATGGATTTTTATGAAAGTAACATGAGTTCTTAGGTATATAACAAAGAGTAAATGACCAAATTTTGGTAATGATCCGTTCATTCGTTTGTCACAGTTTCTAATTTTATGCTTGTTAGCACAATAACTCAAAAAATAATGAATGGATCTTTATGAAATTTATAAAAGTTGTCAGTAATGTTGAAAGACATATATGATTAAATTTTAGTGTAGATCGGTTTGTTCGTTTGTATGTTTGACTCATGTTTGTCATTACGTTTGTTAACAGAATAAATCAAAAGTTTATGTACGGATTTTCAAGAAAATTGCACAAGCTATTATTACTATCAAAAGGCACAAATAATCAGATTTTGGAGTTTATACAAAGAAAATTATGGTTTCAGAGTCAACTTGAATTTTTTGCTAAAGTTGCTTCACTTGGGTGAGGTATGCGCTCTGAGAGTGCTCTAGTTTTATAATTGTAATCAACCGAAATACTCATTATTAGACAAAAACCAACATTTCTTAAGAAGTTATCACAGCGGGTATTTTTCATCTTTCACGCCTTTTCCTTTAGGAATCACTGATCTCTAATCAAAAGGAGTTTATCACTAAAACGTTATTTTTTACATTTTCAACGGGTAATGAATTTTTGTTTGGGAGATTATTGTTAAAATGTTTGTTAGAAAATGACTAAAAATTACAAATATAGTTTCAAAAACACTGCAAAGTTTTTATTACTGTAAAGTGGTACGAATGAAATTTTGGTAATATTGAGAAAAATCTTCTTTCAGGACCAATTTGAATTTTAATTGACATAGCCGTGCTTGGCGATGGTATGCACACTGAGAGTGCTCTTACAGTGTTATATTTTTCTGTTAGGATACAATTGGCAAGATCTTTTGGCCTACTAGGAAATTATTAAAATCTAAGAAAAAATGTATCTAAATTTGAAAATTAAATCTGAAGTGCCTTCCAGCAAGGCAGTCTTACTTGAATGATGCATCCACTATTTCACGCTTAATCATGACCATGACCGCATTGCAACGAAGAAAAATACCTCATGGACGCACTCCTGACCCGCATTCTACACTGCTGCATAAAGATTGCAGTTAACTAAATCAAATATAATATCTACTCACCATGAGGCTTGCTTCCTGCCACTGACACCTCATGTTTGCAGTATCCATGATACAGAGCTGGAACTGCTACTGCCTCAGACTCTGGCAACTGATACAGCAGCACTGAAGGCTGCCTGAGCTTTACTGGCACTGCAGTACAGCCATATATAGAAAAGCCTTCAGCTGTCTCATACACAGACAACTTGGGCAACATTACTGAGCACTGCCCCAACCTTACTGCTGAGGCAGCAGAGCAAACATCTGGGGTACTGTCATCCATGGCTAGTGGTCTGCACAACATCCAACGATAAGAACTCAACATTAATAGATGACCGATAGGTTGTAACAACTACAGCTTACAAAACAATTTCCACATCAAATTCAATAAAAACACTTCAGCTCGTGTGCCAGGAGGTTGCACAGCTGCATTTGGTGTTCAGTGGCATAATTTTGGCCCTCACGCTGCTGTGTCGGTAGCATGTCATGCTCATTGTGTGCAGTCTCGGGGCACCTGCTAACCTGTGCTGAACAAGTCTTACCCGCCACTCAAGTGCGGTGTTCAAATGACAGTGCTGTACCGGTATTTATTTTATTGCGAATCAAGCAAAATTTGCAACTATTACCAGGGCTACACTATATATATCTAGGTAGGAACTCGTGTTCTGTCACGCACTGAGTGCAAAAAGTTGATATTATGTGAAATAAACAAAGATGGCCCGATTAGAAGGTAAGATGCACGATGAATGAATTTGTATGATATAAAATTGAATTTCATAAAATCTATTATTATGTATTGTGAACTCCAATTCACAATCCTCCCAAACACCAATTACTTCATTACAGGGAATCCCACCATAAAATGAAACAAATTTGTGTAGGTTGCCAGCGTGCCTCTCCGTCCCAATACGAAGCACTACATAGGAGACTGCCGTCCATTTACATTGAACTCAATTGGGTGCTCAACTTGTCTGTTCAGCCGCTGTATTCTATCCAGGATCCGTTGGTCAAAAGTTAGGTAAGCTTACATAAATTTATTATTAAATCTCAAACGTGACTATGTTGGCGTTTCTCTACGATAACTTCAAGTTGAAATGTTCAAAGTAGTTTTAAGTGAACGTGGAAGCTTCAATTAGTGCAAGCTTAAAAATCCCCGCAAGGCGGCTCGATCAGTTTGAAGCTTGCTCTAGTCGATTGCTGTCCATTGTGCAACCTTTAGTTCGTGTGTTTGTCCCGCTGCATATTGGTGAGGTACGCTTTCCTTGGCCTGCTCGTCCCCCTGGAAGATTGAAAAGGCTGAGAAGTATATTGCGTAGGCAATATAAGTCCTGTAAAAGGCAGCATGGCAGAAGTGTTGTACGAGTAAATGATGCTCTGGAGCAGTTCTCTCTAGTCAATGCAAGCTATCATAACTTTTTGAGGAGCGTGTGGGCCAATCAAGAGAAAAGACTACTCATGAACCTTTCTGCATCCCCAAAGTTGTTTCATTCTTATGAGAGAAGGAAGAAATCTGGAAAGTTATCGGTAGGTCCCATAGAGCTTGAAACTAGCTAGCTGATTGATGATGCTCAGCAAATCTGCAAGTGATTTGCTGAGGCCTTTAATCCTGTATATGAGGGTAGTGATCCCGACCAGCCCATTGTCGAATGGCGCTCGGACGGAACCACTGAGGATGTCCCAATCATGCTGATGATTATAACTCTTTGCTGAAGTCTGTTGATGTGCATACTGCTATGGGACCTGATGACATGCATCCTAAGTTGCTGCACTCATGTGCTGGAGTGCTGATTCATGCACTGCATAGTATCTTTATATCTTTGGCGTATCTTTATATCTTTGTTCCCAGGGTGAAAATATTTGATAGATAGACCTCATCGAAGGGTCAAAATATTTGGTGGTGTGACAGACCCCACCGAAGGGATCACTTTTCAACAAAAAACAAAAAGTGCAATTTTGACCCCCAAACACCTCCGCCGCCTCCCTTAACTAAATGTATGCCTATGTTGCAAATATGAGAAGCACTAGTCCAATAAATATTCAGCCATTTCCTAAGTTTATCATACAATTTGCTTATTTACGAGTTTTTTTACTGATACCTCAGTTAATAAAAACGTCATAAAGAGGAAATAAATACAAATAAACAGGAATATTTTTATTAAACATCCAAAACCAAGAAATTATAACCAAAATAAGTCAATAAACACTGAAATAGGAATTCAGTGGGGTAAACAAAACAAGTTAACTTTGAACATGGTAACCTTCATTTTCCATTTTTCTCACCTCTCGCTCACTTGACACCGTATAGGACTTAGCCCAGGGGATCATACTGCCTTAACCTCTTGATACCTACTTCACAAGTGTAAATCGTTACAATTTTCGTATGTTTGATTAGTCTTATAAAGCGCTTCAGTAGGTAGTAGGATGATTAATCTTTGTCTCTCTTTTGAAAAGTTTTTCAGATCGCTGTCAGGTTCTCTGGGGTGGCTTCAGCCAGTCCGGCACAGCGCCAGCAGGCGAGGCCGTTAGCCGAGTGGGAACGTCCTCCGCCATGTGGCGTCCGGGCCAGCCAGCCAGTGGACACCTCGAGGCGTGTGCTGGCTCCGCTCCTCATGCAGGTCACCTGGTGCCTGCGCTCTTCCTTCGCCTTCACCTGTATTGACACCAGCTCTCCCAGTGAGCTTGTCTCGTCTTAATAACTTTCCCCTGCTGAAATGTAATCTTGTAAAAAATAAAAGAAAACAACTAAAGAAGAAAAGAGAAAAAAATGCAGGGTGCAGAGCACAGCCTCGGCAATAGCAACCAGGCCTTTCGGCTGCTCTGCATCTGTTGAGAGTGTTGGTATGGGCTCGGCATGGCGTCAAAGTTTGCAATAGTACCTCACTCTCAAGTCTCAACAGCAGAAAAGACTGCAGAGTGCAGAGCACAGCCTCGGTTATGGCAACCAGGCTTATTGAGTTGCTCTACACCTCTCGAGAGTGTTGGTATGGGCTTGGCATGGCGACGAAGTCTGCTCTAATACCTCACTCTCAATGGCAGTGGAGTTGGAGCTGCTATCGGCACAAAGCCTAGGGTTATACTGCGAGGAGCTCCATACCGCAACCCCTTTCTCTCTTACGAAGTGTTACTTTCTACGTTCGTCTCGCTAAAGAACCAATCAAGGGATGGGAGAAGGGCCCCAGTTTGACGCTGTTATAGAGGGGTCTTCTCCGGTGGGGCAACACTGAGCTGGGCCTCTGCATGACGCAGCTCCCAGTCGGTCTCCAGGCTTTGACCTGTGTGATCGACCAGCTCCTGCGGCGTAATGTGTATGGACTGGGCATGTGGCCCAAATCCGCAAAGTACCACACCTATTTCAAAACCGGGATGTCGGCCCTAGAATAGGGCCCCCACCCTATACAGTCCTAGAATAGGGTGGGGGCCGCCGAGCCCAGAGGGCTCGAGACTTGATAAGGAAGGTTACGCTAAGCTCACCTAAAGAAAACTTTGTTAACAGAACACAGCCTCGGTTTTGAGAACCAGCCCTTTGCTAACCCTTCAACTATTACGTCTGAGGGTATGGACTTGGCATGGCGGCCAAGCCGGCAGTAATACCTCAGTCCCGACGGCAGTAGGAGGAGTGAAGCTCCTCGGCACTCTACTGCGAGGAGGGACGTACTGCAACCCCCATCTCCTCTACGAAGTGTTGCCATCTACGATTCTCCAGCTAGTAAGCTGGGCCACTGTAGAGTACAGTTCTCTGTCGGCTTCCAGATTGCTTCTGGTTGACCAGCTCCAGTGGCGTGTGGGGTAGGCGCTACGCTCGCCGGCCAGTTCTACAAAAGTACCACACCTCCGTAGGAGCAGCCGCCAGTCAATCCATAATTTCATCTGTACATAGTAAGTTCGCAGTAGAACGGAGTTTGACAACTTCAAGGACTATGACCCTCATCATCCCCCGTATTTCCTAATAAAAGGGCAATCGAGGAACTCTCCTTCCTCTTTAAGACGAGCCTGTGCTACGTCTCACCCTTCCTGGATCTAATGCAATTGGCCCTGAATTTTTCTCCCAAATCATTCGCATGGGGTTAATTCGCTCCAATTCCGCCACAACTTCACTACTCTCTCACGATCGTGCCACCACGATGAACCGAATTAGAGGAACCCCGGCCTTAATTTACGTATGAAGCCTTTGGGGCAGGTCATCTTGTGCCTTATCCCTCCCATTTACGCATTAAGTACGCCCTCATTATTTATGATGGATTGTCATCCGCGGTTGCACGCATCTTATAGCATGGCTGTTGCTGAATTAATCCTCTACTACAAAAGCCAGTCTCGCCAAGGCAGTTTCATGTATAACCACGCTAAGCTTAGTTGCGTGCCTGGCAGAGCACAACCTCGCACATTGCATATCTCCGGCCCCGCTTCAGGCAGAGCTCTCAAGCACCGATCATCCTTCGCTGACAACTCGACTTCTCTACTACACATCGCCATGGCACGACCGTACATCCATGCTCCGCACCTAAACCAAATCTACCGACTTAATTCACTCCCATGACGAATTTACCATCGTTGTACAGATGATTTTCTGATACACCTGCAGGTACAGTCAGTCGGCCTGTGCTGAACTTACTTTTCCCAACCTTGCACGAGTTACAATCCTTGGAATACTTGAGCTGTCTTTACTTCCCCAACCATGTTATAGGCTGAAGGTCCTGGTAATGAGAACCCGCGCCTCCACAGCCTGTATCGCTAGTCGAGATTACCCTGCCTAAAAAACTACAGACCAGAGCCAACTCCTTCGGGGGTTATTTCGTTGCAAATCGCAGAGCGAGTCAAAAACTCTCCAGAACGAGCCAACCTTACGCGTCTAGCCTGAGTGCACAAGTACTCCTTAGCGCCCCTTACGATCGACCTAAGTTTCTAGCGGGTTACTGCGCCCTGCATAACCACAAATAGGCACTTGTGAGCGGATGAGCCACCTCGAGATGAGAGAGATATATATCTCCAATTTCCAGCCCTTCTTAGAGACTGAGTATAATGGCTTATGCTACAATCGTTACCACCCTAAACTACACCATCTTCGTCGGACGGCATTGCGTCCCTTCATAATTTGCTCTACCAGCAGTCTCAAGATTGCACTCTTCTAAGAGGTACCGGCACACCACGACTCTTCAACAATGCAGAAAGCGGTGCGCTATCTCAAAACATTCTCAAACCCGAGTTCAGGGCTCTCGTAGTTGGTAACGCAAACTACGTCCCACACTCCTGCTTGCAGGACAGGGTACCCTAGGTAGCCCATCGCGCTACACTAGCAAAAGAATATCTACACCTACGCACACCAGTTCAGCTACTGAGCCCAGCAATCTCCAACTTGTTCCCAATACAGCCTCAATACTATAAGGAACTCCAGTCTACACCACTTCAATGTGAAAATTCATGATCATGGTGTGGACTGAATCATTGCTAAACATGCTCCCTCTATTCGGCTTCGCGAGACCCACGCAAGGACACTCGACATCAGGACTTCCCCTCCGTTGTAAAGCTACTTACAAGTTGTGGGGCGTAACGCATCTGGTGGCCCTGAGACTTCAGGTCCTCCGTCGAATCTATCCAATATGCTTGCTCCCTTTACCGAACCGCAGACCTTTCATGAGGCAGAGGACAACTGTTGTCTCTCATTATACCCTCAGGAGCACCCCCAGTCTAGGGATATTAGTCGGGTAGATACTGTATCCCAGCACCTACATCAGCTAGACCTTCCCGGCTATGAGGGACTTCACTCCCCATACGCACGATACGGTAAGACCCCACAGCTCTGAAGCGTAACGAGCGAGCCTATAGGCCGTGCATACAACTTGAGGGAGCCATTACCGTCATAAATAGCTTCTAAGCTACTTACGCCATATCTTCCTCGAGATAGTCCCGAGAATCAGAATTGCCGCCACCATCCACCGAGTCAGGCAGTAAAAACGTTGCCATGGCGTCAGAATATTCACAGTGTGGATCCTGTCTCTGAGCAAAATGACTTGACTGTGTCCATTCTGGAGAGGTTGGTCCCTAAGAGGACTATTCTTGTGATGTCTCTGGATAAGCCGTGGTTTGACGATCAGTGTCGGTTAGCGTTCGAAGCTAAACAGGCGGCTTATCAGGCATGGCCGCGTTCACGTGACCGCACGTTGTGGCAGAACTATGTTGATCGTAGGGCTGAGGCTAAGCGTATGCATGAGGAGGCTCAGCGTCGTCTGAGGCATCGTTCCAGGGAGTCTCTGCTGAGTATTCACCATCCACATCGTTGGTGGAGTGAGCTAAAGGGTTCAGAGTGTTCGGTGCTGAACTTTCGTTGCCGTCCCTTGTGGGTCATGACGGGGGCATCATTACTGATCCCTTTGCAAGTGCGGAGCTTCTGTCAGCTCACTTCGACGGGCAGCAAAGCAGAGATTTTATTGCTTTGCCTCATGGATGCCACCCTGAACCTCGCTTGCCCTCTTTGGCGCTCAGATCTGCTACAATCAAGGTGCTGCTTGAGTTCTTAGATCCGTATGGTGGTGTGGATCCGGAGGGCATGTTTCCCTTGTTTTATAAACAGTTGGCTGACGTTCTTGGCCCCAAGCCTGCAGTAATCTTCCGGCGCCTGTTAAGGTTAGGAAATTTTCCTCGTTGTTGGCGTACTGGGAATATAACTCCTATTCCCAAGGGTGTTGTGTCGCCCTATGTTTCCAACTATCGACCCATCACACTGACGCCCATCTTGTCAAAGGTGTTCGAGAAGTTGATTGCTGGTAAACTTGGTCGTTTCGCTGAGGTAACGGGGTTGCTGCCTGCTGGTCAGTTTGCGTACAGAACTGGCTCGGCTTGTTATAACGCTCTGTTGTCGGTGTCACACCATTTACAGTCTGCGCTGGATTGTAGGTCTGAGGCACGTCTTGTCCAGTTGGAGTTAAGCTCTGTGTTTGACAGGGTTAACCACAGTGGTCTATTGTACAAGCTGGAATCCTTTGGTGTGGGTGGTAGAGTTCTGTCAATCATTCGCGATTTTGTCTCTGAGCGAACGCAGAGTGTGTCTGTTGACGGCGTCTTGAGTGCCTCAGTCGTGGTGGTGTCTGGTGTCCCTCAGGGCGGTGTGCTTGGCGCGCTGTTATTCGCTCTCTGTACTAGTGACGTGTTTTCTTCGATTGTAAACACGATGATCAACTATGCCAACGATTCAACTTTGATAGCTGTTATACCTGCTCCTCGCCTGCGTGATGCTGTCGCTCAGTCTCTGAATAGGGATTTGCCGCGCATTAGTGGATGGTGCTCAGCTTGGATTATGAAGCTGAATGCCAGTAAGACCAAGTCGATGATTGTCAGTCGGTCTCGGACACTTATACCGCAGCATCCCCAACTGGAGATTGATGACACTTTGCTTCAGGAATCTAGCTCATCGGAGATTCTAGGTGTTGTCTTTGATGGGAAACTTACTTTTGAGCAGCATATTAGAAGGTTGGTGTCACGTGCTCCCACTAAGATTGGGCTCCTGCGTAAGGTGAATTCTGTGTTTGGTGACAGTCAGGTTGTCCGCAGATGTTTTAATGCTTTTTTGCTGCCTGTGTTAGAGTATTGCCCCCCGGTCTGGCTTCAGCTGCTGATGCTCACTTACGTCTGTTGGACCGACTTGTTAGTTCAGCCAGCAGGCTGTGCGCTGATAATGATCTGGTGAACCTGTCCCACAGGAGAAGAGTAGCTGAGCTATGTATGTTTTATAAGGTG
>LQNS02000023.1:60457-83864 GCA_001587735.2 Parhyale hawaiensis
AACCGGCACTGACCGGTCATTCATTCTCTTCCTATTTTTCTGTTTTCACCTTTCTTCCATTTTCCTCTCTACCTACTAACATTTCTCCCACTATCGTCTAATTTTCTCCTCTGGTCTTCACTCCACTCACCGTTGCTATACCAACACATGAAAGGAATCGCAGTAGCTACTCGGAAGTCGGGTGCTACGAATGTTCCTCCAAAGATGAACTCTAGTCAACCACCACAAACCAGAATAACTAGAAGTAAGGCTAACTCTGCGGGAAACGTCCTGTTATCCGCTAAATAGCTGCGGACGTAAAGTAAACTGGCAACTGTCAAGCCGAAATACAAAACTCTTCCCTTGCTCAACTACAGGCAGGCACTCTTGGCGCTACTGACAATACTCCTGTAGATCCGACGCCCCCAATCTTTCCCCAGTAATCGGACACTTGAAGCGTATCAGCGACATAGAGAAGCAATGCAAACACTAGCGTCAAATTCTTGTTTGGCAACGTGTAGAGCATGGCAAACAAGATGAATGAACTGCAAGCTATGGCAGCCACTCTTGCGTATGATGTTATTGCACTCAATGAAACATGGATCAACCTTTCAAACAAAAATCTTGAAGCGAAAGTTGCATTGAAGTGCTACAAACTGTTCAACATAGACCGACCAACAGCAACAGGTAGAGGAAGAGGTCCAATCCTATATATCAAGGAACACCTCAATCCCCTCCGTGAAGGTAATTCAGCAATTGAAGAATACGAATTTATCACTACCCATGCTCGTCTTGGCATTCGACAGCCGTAGAATATCACGCTCGCCAATAGGAGTCCTCGCAGTACGGCCGAAACTGATGCAGCACTTTACGACAAGATCGAAAATGCACTGAAATTTTCGAACGAAACAATTCTATTGGGAGACTTCAACCTCCCCCTAATTGAATGAGGTACCTTGCGCCAACCAGCCCTAGGTAGTAAACTGCTCGAGCTCCTCAGCCGCCACCACCACTTGACATAGAACGTTAATAAACCCTTGAGATATGGTAATGTTCTTGATCTGGTATTCTCCACTCCTGATTGTGAAATTGTTGACCTAGCCATCCTAGACCAGCTTGGAGACAACATGATTGAATTTATTCTCAAAACTGGCAGTGAATTCACTAATACGAATCACCTCAAGCTGCCAGATTATCGACGAGCAAATTTTCTGGCAACGGCAGCTGACTTAGGAACAACTGACTTCGAAACCCCTATGAGAGACGCCAGTTTTGAACAAAGCTCACACATTTTGAAGACGAGCATCCTGAGAGCAGCTGAACGACACATCCAAATAAACGAGTCCGCATCAGTAATGATCCACTCTGGATGAATAGGACAGTAAAACGGTGCATTGCAAGGCGACAAGAGCCTTGCAAAATCTGGAAGCGTAATCCAACAGAAGGGTACAGGTCCTGTCACAAAAGGGCATGTAGGGATGCAAAAAATAGTCAGGACCACAAAAAGGGAAAAAGAAGTTTCTGTAGCCTCTATGGCAAACACAACCCAAAAGCATTATATAAATATGTAATTGAAAGACGACTCGAAAATGAATCCATAGGTCCGCTCAAAAGACCTGACAGTGAAATCACCAATAACCTACGAGACAAAGTCACGATCCTGAACGACTATTCCACCTCTGTATTTACTATTGAAAATGTTACGAATAGCCCTGAACCAGCACCGATGCAAGATGCTCCCATAAATACAAGTGTTTTCATAAAGATCGAGATCCTTCAAGAACTAAGGGAAATGGCTCCAGTGATCCTGAAGCCCTTACTCGAAATATTCAATCGGTCCTTAAGAACGGGAGACGTTCCACATGATTGTAAACTAGATAATGTGATTCCAACATAAGAAGGGGGATAAGAAAAGCCCCAACAACTATCGACGAATCAGTTTTACATCGGTCGTCAGCAAAACCATCGAACCTCTGCTGAAAAAGCGCATCACTGATCACCAGAGGATGCATCAGCTCATATCTGACTCCCACCATGGTTTGCGAAATGGAATAAGCTGCTTAACATACCTACTGGACTTTTTCTCAGAAAATACAGATATTAAAGATGAAGAAAAGGGTGTAGGCCTTTTATATCTAGACATCCAAAAGGCTCTCCCCCATCCACATCTAATGAAAAAATTCGAAGCCAATGGCATCCAGGGAGACTATTAACGGTGAATCAGGGCATGGCTTACTGGTCGGCAGCAGTGAGTCAAGCTTAAAGGAGAGACGAGCTCCTGGATGCAGGTATCATCAAAGGTACCACAAGGTAGCGTGCTTGGCCCTCTTCTGTTCTCAATTTACATCAATGATCTCGACTTTAACATCCGTAGCAAAATCAGTATTGATGATACTAAACAACAGTATGTCATTATGCCACGAAAAAAGCCGAGCTCCAACAATACCTTGACCACCTCATGTAATGGAGCACAACGTGGCAGATGAGATGACCGAGCACGGTACACTGCTAACTTGCTTGCGGATGGAGGACTCTAATCAAAGAGGATTATGACCTGGCCAGCTAATAGCCTCGATTTAAATCCCATCGAGAACCTCTGGGCAATGATCAAAAAGAAGTTCTATGAAGGTGGTCGGCGGTTTTCGAGCAAAGTAAGCCTGTGGAATGCAGTAAAAACAGCTGCAGATTCTATTTCACCAACTGAAATATCAAATCTGACAAAAAATGTTGATAATCGCCTTAAAAAATCATGAAAAATGGATGTTGCCATCTTCAAAATTAACTTATTTTTACCACTACTGAACAATTATTTCAGTGTTTATTGAATTGTTTTGGTAATAACTTCTTGGTTTTGGACGTTTACTAAAGATATCTCTGTTCACTTGTATTTATTTCCTCTTTATGATGTTTTAATTAGATTGTTGCACAATCTGAGGTAACAGTGTAATACTCGTAAATAAGCAAATCATATGAAAAAACTTCACCAATGGCTAAATATTTATTTTTCAAGTGCTGTTTATATTGGCAACATAGCCGTACATTTAATTAATATTGATGTCTCAAAGTTAGACACTCATCTCGAAAAATTAAGCAAAAAATTTTATTTGCATAATGCAAGGTAACCTACAGTAGAGAACTGTGAGAGCGCATACTTCCACCAAGCAGGGTACGGTAACAAAAATTTAAAAATTGATTCTTAAACCCTGATTTACATCGTACTAACACCAAAATCTATATATTTGTGTCTTTTAACAGCATTGAGAGTATCTGTAATTTTCTTGAAGATCCGTTAGTAACATTTTCATGTTATGCTGCTAACAATCATTATGACGACAAACATTAGTCAATAACACAAACGACCAACAGATCATCGCCAAAGCTTAATCAATTCTATATATCTTTGAATATTACTAACAATTCCAATAAAATTCATAAAGATTCATTCATAACTTATGATTTATTGTGCAAAGACGCATGAAATCCTATATAGCGACAAACAAAAGAACAAACATAACAGAAATTTGATCATTTACTCTTTGTAATATACCTAACAACTGAAATTTTCTAATAAACGGTCAATACATTTTTGAGTAATGGCAATAAGAAAAATGAGATTGACAAACAAACAGATGAACGGATTATCAACCAAAGATAATCATCTGTTGCTCCTAACATACCAAACTGTCCTAATAAATTTCGTCCAGTTATCTCGGTGACAGACAAAGGGACGAAACAGACTAACTGAACGAAATCATAACCGCCTTGGCGGAGGTAAAAATTATAAATTGCATGTGATGGGTAATGAAAAAAAAAACAATTTCGACCACAAACGCTTACATAGGTTCAGAGCAGAAAATACTTCATACGCAGACGTACCGCTGTAGCTACACATTATTTCTTATGCATCAGGAGATGAGAACAGGATGAGACTACAATGGAGTGCAGGAGCGACAGGGCATCGCTACTGAAGAAAACAATTGATTGAATATAATGCTGCTAATTGATGGTGGTTCTTAGAGATTAAATTAGTCCTTCAATTTCCGTTAAGGTTTAGAATGCTGCTCATGTGTATATCAAGGAGCGCTGTCACAATATTCGTGCACATATTCATAACAACACTGACAAGTATCGTTGTTCAATATTCCACGCGTTAGTTTGGACTGGCAACCAACAATCTCACCCGCTCATCAGGTGTCCAGTCAATGGGCTCTTCCTCAACATATATGCAGCCATCGTCAGTCACTTCCTGCTTGATCTGAATACCCTCAGCTGCACCAAGAGGAGCAGTGGCAGCGCTGTCACCTGCAACATAGGGGAAAAAATACGAAATAGAAAAAACTGACGAACTGAGAGTAAGCGCTGCACTTGAAATACAATGCACTTTGTGCTTGCAATGAATTAATTCTAACAATTTACAGGGTCATTAATAATTTGAACGTTTCTTGTCGTCTCGGCTGGTTCATTTTGATAAACATTGTTGACTTCTCCAGACTTATTTTGAATAATATTTCAGAAAATAATCACTCAAGATAATGAAAAAATTCTTTGAGTCAATATTTTAGCGTAGTACTGAGAGATGAAAGTTTATTGGGTCCACATTTTAAACTAGCCCAGTCATGTAAATAAGGCTAGTAATGAGGATTTGGGTGACAGAGCAGCAATGGGGACATGGCGGCAAGAGCTGAGTTACATAGCAACAGCCGAAGTAGTTGGGCCGGGAGATGGCAAGTCTGACTCGAACTATTAGCATCAGAAGGTGTTCGACTCCAACTCAATAAAAGAAGATTTGAGACACGATCTAGAAGATCAATGGGCGTCAAGTTTAATCCCAGTACTCTAGAAGTCTAATCATCGATTCTGCTTCAATGCTGAAATTAGACTGTCAACTACCTAAACTGTTAATTTCCTTTTGGGATCACCCTTGGTGTCAGCGGGTATATGACGGCGAAATCTCGCCACTAAGGAGCTCGACTGCGGCTCTGCAGCCATGATTGCAGCAGTTTTGACTCTACAATAGAAGGAATATCTTTGAGTCTCAAGTACGGTGTACTGGAAGGGGCGCTGCGGCATAGCTCCCGTTACAGTAATGAGGCTTATGGCACCCAACAATCAGGTCAGTAAAACCTATATCTAAATAGAAGCATGTAACGTTGAAAGATATTTCCTTGGGTGCCTTACCACAGTCACGACTTCAACCAATGACATACAAGCACCTTCTATCTTTCCCCAAGCCATCGTCTCAAACTTGGCAAGTAAAACCCCTACTTCACAGACACTTGTGTGCTTGTGGTCAAACTGAAAACAAATTAATTTACTAAGAGAGCCTGAATTATACCTGCAAGCGCTAGTAAAGCTGCTATAAAGGATACCATGTACTTGACAGCTTCGTCATCTCTGTACAAGGTCAATGGCGCTAAGTGCTGAGAACTGAAACGAGCAGAGTATTATCATCTCCACATTGTTGTTAAAGAGGCCGGTGAAACATAATCGCCATAACAGACCAGAGTGGCCTTCAAAGACGAAAGCATACAGCCAATGAATACTACAAGCAAGGGACTCAAATGCTTCCCTGAGATACACCAAATTCTACCCAAGACATATGTACTCAAGGTACCATCCAAGGATACGTACTGCATGCTCTCAGTAATGGGATTTTGAATGATTGGCAACACTTCCCCCCCACCACCACCAACACCATGCAAGTCGAATTTGGACAATAGGCCCATATGGCTGACCCCATCGAATCCCGCACCTAAGTCCATCTAACTCTTAACTGAGGAAACCTATTCTTCAATCTTGACAGTAGTGGATTCTGAGGAGCTGGACAAAGTAGCGCCTCTTGGTGCACTGTTTACTATATCTGTGTCGCGTCCAAAGGGAAGGAGGCGCAAACGGTGACGCAAAAGTTAGCTGCAAAAGCGCCATGAATACTCAGATGTAAAATTATTGAAAGAACTAGAAGAGCAGCCGTTAAACTTTCTGAATTATTTGCGTATGATGAAAGACGTTTTTCGTAATTTACTCTTGTTAGTTTCTCCTATGCTTAAAACAGACGACGGCACTCCGCTGTATCCTACAGCGACCTCAAGACTACGCAGTCCGAAGCACCACACACGCGCAGTTGCGTTACGCTTGTTATTTGAGACTTTTAGGGGTTCTATTTGTCTCAGTTAAACTGCACAGGCCAGGGTCACGGCGCGCAGATACATAAGAAGATATAACACGCCCTTGGTAGGCTATAAATATCAGTCATAGGATGCAGCAGACAGATCATTGCCTGTGCCGACGACAAATACCGGTTGGTGCTCGCGGGTGTGACATTGAACACACCGCTAGAAGACTTAACTACACTAAGAGTCTAATATCTAGGGAGTGTTTGTGCATAGACAATCCCATAGTGCACCTATATATGCATATGGTATAGTGTTATAGACTACCTGAACGTACTATCAGTGATAAGCTGTGCTGTAGACTATAAATATATGGAATACGAGTAAATGTGTGTGTTACTGCCAGCAACTGGTGAACTAACGGTTGTCCGCGAAAATTAGAGAAGAATAGCGAAGAGTATTCCCCGATACCAGTAATAGGGAGATCACTGAGGATATATGACTTATCTACAGACTATTATCGAGAGTGTCTGCAAGCAGTTTTAACTGGGAACCCTTGTATGATACTTTAGACTTGTTCTGGTATTGCCTGCTGAAGCAGTGGCATCGTGAACCAGCGCGCGTGCCGGAGCGTGTTTGGAGGTTAATGACTGTAATAATAGTAAGCCCCACGACGGATGCTCGCACACCAGGCTGATTAAATTGAGACTATTGGCCACACGTACGACAGAAAATTGACAGTTATGACTGCACAGGCCGAACAGTCAGTTTCAACTGCACGTGTGTGGCTTGCTTGAACATTGAGCACTTCAGATGGCGGTCTGGAGCCCGTTGTCGGGGGTGCAATACGAAAACTCTCACAAACACCAAAGATCTTTCCATATGCAAAATGCTGAGGCGGTAGCAACCCAGTCGTTTCAGGAAAGCGATTCAACTTGAACGATACCAAATTTTTAAACATCTTAAACGACGTAAGCGTCACATATATAAGTCGGCAATGACCTACACTTTCTGAGATAGTCCTTAGGAATAGACCTGAAGTTTCCAATATAACAATTAAGAAAAATTTTCAACAGGATAAGCAGCTTAAAAATAGCAGGAGACCAGGAAGTTTTCCAAATTTGAAATCGCCCGCAACGTCCAATCCAACACATGCATCATGGTCCATCAAGAGCGCTCATCCTGTATTGAATTGGAAAGTGAACGAGGTCATGCAGGACCTAAGGTAACAGCAGTACATCCCTGCCCTGCTTACAAAAAATATAGAAATATGAAAATTGGAAGGAACCTTCTATACAGTATAAAGGAGATAGCTCACTTCGTTAGGGTACCCTATTACCTACGCCATGGAGGTTGGGTTTTTGCCAGCACCAGTGTTTTTTTCCGTTTGTTTGTTTCTCGCTATCACGAATAAAAAACTATGGACGGATCATCATGCAATTTGGAAGGGTTTCTCGGTCTGTATTAAGAATAGATCATCACCCGTTGGCATTGATCCCTCAAGCCGCGAGTTTGCTGTTGGTTAGCTACATAACTAAAAAATTATGCACAAATCTTTATGAAATTTACATGAACTGTCAAGAATGTCACGAGAAGCAGTTTATTAAATCTAGGGGAAAACTTCCAGTCTACTTTTCTGTTAGCATTGCGTTTATTGGTCGAGGTTTACGTTCACCAAATGCAGCTCTGCTCCAAAAAATAGGTACATTGAAAAAATGCACTCACAATAGAACGAGGCACGTAGTTTCCATATGGATAACTGTAGCAATAACAAAATCACAAATAATCATTATTATATTCCTAGTTTTACAACCGCACTCACGTTATACGACACGATCCAAGCAGTGAGCTTCGGTTTATTACGCCGCAGCAGTATAGGAATGTTTTATCTCTGCATTCCTGAAGAAAATCTCAGTTCGCTAAGTGCGCTACTACTGGCGGTGAAAAAAACGCAAAGAATAGAAAAAGACACACGAGTGGACGGTGTTAGAAGCCGGACCCACAATTGAAGCGACTACCAGTGGCCGCACATTTCCCGGTTCGGCACCACACCCTTGGAGCCCGGCCTGGGAGAATCCCCGACGTCCAACTAGCCTTCATGGAACCACGGACAAACGTCTCATCATTTATAAACTCTCGTGTATTTCTTTCCGTCGTATTCTGCTTTAAGCTTGTGCGCCGCAACCTAGATTAAGTACAAACAATTTTCATGTCTCTCAAATACACCAAGATAGGAGTTCTAAAACTTCAGAAGCATACTACNTATGAAAGTCCCATTCATAGTCTGCAGCCATATTGCTTGCTTAGAGAGCAGCGCTAACCTCACACCAAGCTTGCACAATGTGAACTGTCAAAATTGTCACTGCACTGCAGACATGCACAAGCGCACCGCGCGTACACGTCACCATCACTTACCATCACCGAGAATGTCCAGGGTTCAGACTAGTGCGGCCCGGCTGCCGCCAACTCTACCACTCTCTCAGTATTCAGTGTAACAACTCTCACGTTATAAATTGTGCCAGTTCTCTCTCTAATATTTGTAAAAACCCGAACTCATAGACATTGTAATCCTCGATTCCCACGCAACAACTTACTGTCGAATTGCTTTGTATTCCTAAGTAAAACCAGAAAATCAACAAGTGTTCTTACCCTTTTGAAGCCTTAGCAACGCTTCACAGACGGTTTTTTTCTGTAGCCTTAAACATGAAAGAGTAGAGGAGTACCCATGGCTAGGTCGGTTACCTCGATCGACAGCCCACCTTGCGGAACACTAAGGGAAATATAGAGGACCTACCTAACTTTACAGAACTAATCTCATCAGCAGAAACTGGAGCCAGCTGACAAAAATCACAAAAACTCCGTCGGTGTCGGACGAGCTACGCTGTTTGGGGAGCGTTTGTCTTGACCCATAAAGCAAAGAAAAAACATGTAGTTTCTAATATGGATACAGTGCCCAACAAATCAGAGCGCAGTACGCTGAGGTATACATTCTTACATGCAACACTAGAAGGCCCGCACTGTTAAAAATGACAGCGTTTCACGAGTACACACTGTTCGGTATTACGAGTTTAACAAACGAATAAATAATGACCACTAGGCTGAATAACATTGAATATTCTGAACTGAATGTATAATTATTCTGAATGTCAGTATTGAATGAGATACCCAAAGTATACTTCATATTTTATTATAATTTATCACATGTGATATTTCTTAGTACACAGTGTTCTATACAAATCCTGATAGTGTTTCTTGTCTTACCTTTTACAGAACCTTTTTTATTCTATGCTATGCATTTATTGATTGAGTTCGAATAGGCTCAAGTATGCATAATCATTACTTTATTGATATGTTGAGTCAGCGCATGAGCGAGCACAAGTGCTAAAGCATAAAATCCCGTTAGGCGCGATAAGCCGTATGTAGGTTGCCGCTTCCCTAAGAGGTCCCGCACTGTTCACTCGAAGAAATAAGTAACACTTGTTAGATGATTATCTATAGAACAAAAACGAGAAAATGGAGGATAATAACATACGGAAAATTGTCTTCAACTTTAGGTATAATGTCATCGAAATCATACCATCTAATACTAAGAATGACCGTCGTGTGTTTATATATAAATATATATTTATGTGTTTGGTTTCACGCTCTTAACGAAATAGATAGGCGGAAATTAGCCCAGGTTGGAGGCTCCGGTGCTCCTCTCAAGCTCCATTGAAAGTGATAGGCAAAAAATAGGCCGGGTTGCAGAAGCTGGCAAACGTATCTTAAGCAGGGACAGATGAAATTCCAACAATGAAGACATCGCAGGCTTAGTCTGATTCGTACAAGTATTAGCTTCTCAATACATCGAATCTACGGCAAAGTATAGGGCGACCTTATGTCTGAATGCATTTCTTGCATTGCCGAAGTTGAATTCGTAGCACTGAAGATATCTGTAGCTTCCGTTGGCACTCTCATGCTGCTTGATTCGTAGTTTCTGCCCACCGATGATTTCGTTGCATGAGCTATTCTTCCTACTTTGATGCAATTGTCAACGAAACTGACGAAACATAAGTTTTCACGGGCAGTAGACAATTATTTCTTCAAGCTTACCGTTTTCCTCTGACGAAGCAGTTTTCTCTTCTTAGATCAAAATTTGAGCACCTCAAATGAAACAGATATTTGAGGTGGGAAGACGGTATCAACGGTATCTTTGCCACGGTGCGATCACATTGTATATAAGCTGCTATTTTGTTTAAATTTGTTGGAGCATTTTACTCAAGATGTTACTTCTGCCTGTCTATATAGAAGACCTAAGGATGCCAGCACGATAAAGCTAGTTACTTCTTTTCTTCTTTTAATTCTTTGTTTATTCTCTTCTCCTCTAAGGCGTGGCCGGATCTCCGTAATCGCAAACGTATAGGTTATTGCGTGAATTCTTCACGCACGGGTCCACTAGTGAATAAGAACTAGTTAAAACCGCAAGTAGGGCCTCCTAATAGCTAAGATAATAATAAGTAATTGTGCCAGCCAAAAATAATGGAAATTTCTACGGTTTCCGTGATTCTATTCATAGCGACAATCGATCAGATAAGACAGTACCGGAAACAAAATATTTCATCGCTGATTTGTTCAAAAATATTTAATATTGTAAATTGATTTTTGATTGGCCGACCTAAATTTAAAAGCGATAACCGCATGCGCCGGAAACCATGACGCACGATACATGGCGTAATATCACGAGTATATTAAGACTGGATTTGATAGGGACTTCGATTCACTCCTCCGTCAACTCTAAGGATCTCTCTGCTGGGTTGTGCTACTGCACAAGTACCGCCGTCTGGTGACGTATTAGAACGTAGCAGTATTCGATTTGATCTTGGTTTATTTATTTCACATTTCATGTGCTCGTTTTGGTGTGGCTTGTTAGTATTATTTGTTTTTAGTTTGAGTTCACTTCTAATCTGTATTAAGTTAGAATAGATTTAGCCCAGCCCTGGGAATAAATTATAAGTTCTTGGCGATATTTGGTTGCCTGCTTGACGGAGTCAAGCAGATGTGTTGTTCGTTATTGTTCGCCGGTTGTACCACCGCTGCAGTGTATTTTTAATGAACCAGCGTGACGATATTATTAGAAAATTGCCAGTGAATTCCTATGTTATAAATTGTCTCAAGAGTAACCAGTTTGCACTTAACAGTTCAATCCTGAGTAGCCTTTGTTACAATAATATTCCAAATTGTAAAATATTTCCCATGCTAACATTATTGAATAGTTAATGTTGAAAACTACAATCTTGTGTCTTATTGAAACCTCCCCCAAGAAGTAGTATCCTTGCGCAACACGAATCGATACTGAATGATAATAAAAGGGAATAATACAAAACAATAATAAGAGATTAATCTTATAATACATTGACAACATTTGATGCTGGGAAGATACGGCGCTGCACAATACATAGGTTTGCTAAATACCGCAGCAGCCCGCCAACTGCTTGCATCTGGACTGAGCCAGCAGAGCTATTGGATTATGTTTTAAAAAGAAAAACACCCCTCAGGTTAATACACATATGTAAATAAATCTGTGAAATTAGGATAAATTACTGAAGACCCTTTTTCAATTAGTTACATGCTTTGTTATGTTTCTAAAGGGTACGCTGCAACAGCCGACTAGATTTGTCATAAAAGATAACTACTCTTTTTTCAATTCATCTAAGCAGCACAATCGTCCCCCCCTCCCTGGGGCGGGCATCCACTGTACGCCTTTTTAAAAGGTAATTTGAGCAGCATACAGTATTGAATTTAAATAAATTCCCCGAGGCATAATCCAAGATACCGAAGGATTACCTTGAATATATCAAAATTTTTCTCTTGAAGCAAAAACTGTTATAGCAAGGGAAGACAGTAAGCTAGAAAAAAATAATTATGTCTACTGCCTCTTAAAAAATCATCGCTTCGCGTGATCTTTGTTGATTATCTACCGCAACTTATAAAATCAGACTCCCGTGGTAGTGCTAAGAGAAGCTGCAAATATTTTCATTGTTTCAATGCCAAGAGAAGTTTCAAGCTAATACGTTTTATTCTATAGAAGATAAAAGAAAATGACAAACCATGTATAATTCATAATCAGCGCAAGCATCAATGCTTCACGAATGAATGTCCAGTAGAGAGGAGTAAACTTTACTATTTTTATAGAAAACACTGATTGCATTACTTTTCAATCGAGTAATTCTGCGCAAACAGCGCGAAATTTGAATAAGCAAACCTAAGTAAAGAAGAAACACCTCTTTCTATTGCTAAGCTAGTACACGGAAATATTTGTAGAACATGTTATCACAGATAAGAAAAAAACATAGCCTTATTGTGTCCGTAACTTTGAGGATGATAATACCTAAACAGGCTCTGTAGCACCAAGAAACCGACAACGAGGACGGATAAGCTGCTGAAACGCAGGCAAAACTTCTGATAGTAGCTGCCAAACTCAAAAGAAAATGTTCAGACTTCCTGTAGTTATATTTTTGCTTGAACCATTAGCATTAAACAATAGGTGCAGAGCCGATACATTGCTCTTCTAGAACCCTCAGACTTGATGGCAACAAGTATCGAAAACATATCCTAGGCTAACAAAGCGCAGAACCACAAGACCTCTTCCTCCGTGGTGAAGTTTGATCACACTGCTCTGTTTAGTTTGGAACGAATTATACGAAAGAAAATGCAGTGATTGTTCCGCCTTCATAGAATAGGCAATTTTAGGGTTAGAGACTTGCGATGATTGTGAATTTACTTTAGATGTGATCCAGCATGGCCACCGCGACAACCACTGCAAACCCCACCCTCTCTATGTTGGAACACCGAACCAATTTTGACAAGTGTTACGCCGATCGCTCGTTACAAGTATTTTGTTTATCGAGACTGTAGTGCAATAACTGCGATACAAGCCAGTCTGTCCTGTTTAACATTGAGAATGGGCCAAAAATTCTCTTAGCAATTAATGAAGGACACTTTATCGTGTTTTTTCATAGGAACAAGAAAACTGAACAAAACATGAAAAAAACCACGGTAATAGCAGCCTCTTGGTGGTGAAAATGGCTCGCGATCTTAACAAGGGAGGCTCGGGATCGATTCTCGGACAGTACGCTATGGATTAACACAGCGTGGAGCGCTCCAGCTATGAGAGGCGAGGCGAAGTGCAACGGGGATTCCAAATTGATTCTCATCACTTACTGCGTCGCCTGCTCTTCACACTACCAGTTTTTCAAGATTTTAGAATTAAGACTAAAGAAAACCTCGTTAGGTGTGTCCACTGTATACGAGGGCATAATAAATTATCTTAGGCGAGCTGTGCTCAGACTCCGGGAGGATAAGCGTGATGCCAGGGCATGAAATGCAAGCTCTTTGCTACACTGGCTGCATTCACTCAATAAAAATAGGTTTGTATTGCTGCCGTGGGGTCACTTACCTTTTCCAAAGATGGCAGGATGGGGGAGTGTGTCATGAAGCCTTACATCGATAATGCCAAAGTTATCGACGACTCGAGGTCTACTGCAGCCGTACTTACTCCTCTGGGGCCAAATGGCCTATATCTGCAGCACGAACGAGTGCGTGTGGGTTTCTCAGATGAGGGTGTAGTTAACTTTACCTTTACTGCAACCCTTTGGTTGCTCCCGACCGCAGCCAACCTACCAACATTGCCATCAGGAGCGCAGGCAGCAGCAAGTTCTTCAAAAGAATGTTCTTCCTTCACAAAATCTTCGCTCTCACAGGTAAGGAGATCGTCCTCAGCAGGGCTTTGGTGGGCAGAAGCGACAGCGCCTGACGGCCCACAGATTTTGGAGTCTGCAAAGGGAAGACAGGCATGGCTTTTATTAGGCCTATAGTGATAAGGCTTTGCAATGTCTATGTAATGAAAAGCATTACATCAGATGTCAAAAGTCCATCAAAACCGCCCCGGGAGCCCTGGATCGAGATGCGAAAAATATCAAGTGGGGCCTAGGATAACATCCATACGGTAACAGAACATGCTTACTTTGCTTCCAAAAATTTATAGGAACATGACAACAAGTAGATATCTCTTTCAAACTGAAGCTCACTTCGACACTTTCTCTTGTTACCTACAGCGTGGAGGTTGTGTGTTTACCTGCAGCTCCAGTACTTTATGTTTATGTTTGTCTGTTGATACCTAGCAAAACTCATCAATTTATGAACAGATCTTCATTTATAATCATATACATCACGGGCGGGAGGTGTTCTGGGATTATTCTATTACAGCTGATATTAAAAGTGTTGCGTACCTTCAATTCTCAATACTATTACAGCTATTCATCTACCACCTAATAAAACAGGCTCAGTGTCATCTCCCACTAAACTAGTTAACTGAACTAGCACCGCAATAGTACTATTATACAATTACCCTCACACGGGATAAAATATAATTGTGCTATTTGCTAATTTTACAGCTTGTTTCATCAAAATAAGGTAATTGCATTTATAAATTCCTTCACGAAGAGAAATCTGCATGGCTTAACATCATTTTACCAGACTGACTAAATACTATTACATACAATATCATCCTGTAAGTATCATATAACAATACAGCACGACCTATAGAACAAACATTTAACTTCGGAAATCATGTATTTATATCTCATAATAGGACGGCTTTCAAATTGCTGGAGTGTTGAACGAGTTTAGTACGAGTGAGTTCAATATCCCATATTATAATAATTGTAAAATCGCATATATGATTATCGCAGGTTATATAAGATTCCGTTTCACATCTTGGAACAATAGAAAAAACACCGATTTGTGTATCTAACTGAACATTGTATACTGTTAATACTTGTGTTAGTATAGAGATTATGCTCTGCACCAGAACGTATCTGCAAGTTCACAGCATAGAGAAGGTTACCAACAAAGGAGTTGTGTAATAGAGAAAAATTGTAGGACGATACGCGATGTCTGCCTGCGGCTTGTATATCACAACAGCTGCATAAGCAGACCAGTTGGGATTGTTGCGAGAAAGGCGCTGCGGTTGTATCCAACAGCTGCATGAGAAGGTTAGCTTAAGAAGTCAAATTTGGGCAAGTGACCAGGGAAATCTGCACGAAGATGCAATTATCGAGGAGCTGCTCAGCCGAACTAATGGGAAATATTTAGCAGCTACTAGGTGGAACTAATTTGTAATTAGCTTAAGCTGCGGGGATATACTTGTTTGGCCATGTTGACCCCCCTTGCAAAAGTATATAAACCTCGAGGATCGAGGGAACAGGCTTTTTCACCTAGACAGCTATCTAGCGACAAGGGTCTGTAGAATAGCCAGGACTCACTAACACTGCATTAAAATTGTACATCTCGTGAGTGTGAAATTAAACAGTTGTGTAAAGTGACGTTTACTTACTCCACTACGAATTGGAAAGAGTTCTCTAAGCTCTATTCCTGACGACGAATACTACGTCCCAACAAGAGAAGTCGATCCTTAGAACCTCTAAGGAATCACAGAGGATTAAGGTTATCATAAACTAATGGTCGTCTCTAAAAGTAAAAATAAGACAAGAAGAAGTAACCCAATACTTCTTATACAAATATTGAATCAAGATTATTATTATTATTATTATTACTAAATGATTAGTTTAACCCCCGTTTCCGCCGAAGGGGTGGTCCGCATAGTGATGCTGTTGTAGTTACGTAGGGGGTGGCTTCGGTGTGGGGGGGGGGAGAGTCGAGCATGTGGCGGAAGGCATGAAAAAAAGGTAGGGACAACAAGAAGTCAGATAGACAGAGGACTGTCTCATAGAGAGGTGAGAAAAATGGTAATGGGGTGGGCGGAACAATTAAACAAATGATTTACGGGGTGGGTGCCGCAGTGGCACTCAGGGCAGAAATCCGAGTCCGCCAGCCCGATCCTGTGGCGGTAAGACATCAGGGCAGAGTAAAAACCTGAGCGTAACTGCGATAGGGTGGTGCGGGCCGCCCACGAGAGAACCGCCTCATTGGGTGAGATCTCCGGTGGGGCAAAGCCAAAATCCCTGTTTACAGGGAGGCGGTCTAGTGAAGATTGCACAGCAAACCGATCGAGGGAGGAAATTGCAGAGCGTTACTCCTCAGAAGGCATGATGACAGTAAATGGTTGATATCGGGTTGGAAATTAGTTGCTAAGTTGTGGCGCATGAGACGGGGCCAGCCAGTGCGATGACAACAGAGTGGATTGGGTGCTCAGGACGAAGGGCGAAACAAGGCATTGACAGCACTGGAGGTCGAGAGATTGATCGACCCTCAGGTGTTTTGACTCGGAGTGGAGATGGTCGCGGAAGGCATACGAAGGCAACCGGTCTCTGTGCGGAGAGCGGCGTTTTGAACCGTCTGCAGCTTGCGAATTACGAACTGGTGAGCCACAGGTTACCAGACTGGAGCAGCGTAGGTGAAGATAGATCACATAAATGCTTTATATGTGAGGAGCAGAGTCTCCTTGCACGGGCCCTAGCGTGTGCCAGCCAGGGCCTTGAACAATCTGAGCCGGCTCTTGGCTCGAGCAGCTGTGGAAGCGAAGTGCGGTGTAGAAGTGAAGTGGGTGTCAAAAGTGACGCCGAGGATCTTGGGGCGGCGCTCCAGAGGCAGAGCAGTTTCGTCAGAGGTGATACCAGGGTCGAGTCTAAGCTGATGGGTGTCGGTCGTCCATAGTGTTGAATTGAATTTGGAGGTTGATATGGTAAGGGCCTTGTCAGCTGCCCAATTGCTGATTGCGTCAGAGTGATCCAACAGAGCGGCAGCAGCGGTGAGAGGTTTGCGTTGAGTCGCAAAGACAGTGAAATTGTCGGCATATGATGTTACAGAGGGGCATCAGAGCAGGTCCCGAGGAATGGGGAAGTCAGAGGCGTAGTGGTTGAACAGGGAAGGCGAGACGACCGAACCCTGAGGAGCCCCCGTCTTGACAGCCCGGAACTGGGAACGAGCGCCGTTATAGAGGCAGCAGGCTGCTTGTCCCCTAAGGTAAGCCGCAAGTCATCTGACAATATTGTGGGGAGCGTGGTGAGGCCCTCAGTAGGAACGGTGTCGAACGCTTTGCTGAAGTCAATCAGGAAAGCCATCATGCGGTCCTCCCACTCATCGTGGGAGGAGTGGTTACGCGGGTCGTTGTGGCGCCTCTTTCTTTCTCTGACTCCCTTCTCCTGCTTGTCTTTTCTCGCTGTCTCATGTATTTTCCATCACGGACGGGTCCTTTCTGAAAACGATCTGCCCGCGTTTCTCTAGGTAGCCCTTTCCCTAAGCGTTTTCCCCTTCTTCTGCCCCATTCCTCTCGTTATCTATTCTATTGTACGGTGATACCCACTCAATCCTGACCCCGCCTACCCCCTTCAGTTTTCTCACGGAATATCACCCGCAGGGAGTGGTCCTTCTGGTGCTCCGCTAGCGCGCGCTGGGTCCACAAGCCCTGCTTTGGCCTCTTCAGTGCCGCTAGTTACCACAAGGATTGGAGGTGCCTCAGTTGTGCACCTCCGCCTCCCATCTTGCCTTCTTCACCTCCGCGTCCTGGGTCCCTCCTCACCTCCTGTTCCTGCCTATCCGACTAACGCCCCTCCGCTCATCGTTATGCAATTTAATTGCAATGGACTCCTGCATTGCAGATCTGAACTATCCGTTTTCCTTTACGACAGTAATATAGCCGTCACAGCCATCCAGGAAACTAAACTCACTCCCAGCTCTTCCTTGGATACACCCCAGTCAGGAGAGATCGTCCTACAGCCAATGGCGGTGGCGGTCTTTTGTTCCTAATCAGACAGGAAATCCCCCTTCCAGTAGATAACCACTCACCACCTATTCCCCAATGACCACACAGTCGAACATCTGGGTGTCACCGTCACCCTGTGCTCCTCATCTCTCACTCTAGTTAACATATCTGTTCTTCCAGTTACCTCCTATCCCCCTGGATACAAACCCGACTCTTCCCTGGCTGACACCCTCATTATGGGTGACTTTAACGCCCACAGCACTGACTGTTTTTTTGTAACCCAAGATGAGCGGGTCGCTGCGCGGAGTGTGGAGATCAGTGACTCTATTAGTTATGGATCCTTCCGTCTCCACAAAGGTGACTCACCCACCAGGGTCCCTCAGGACGGTCCGGGCTCCTTTCCGGACCGGATAGTTACCTCTGCTCATCTTGCACATGATTACACCTGGTCCACCACTACCACGCTCTCATCTGACCAGCTACCCATCTTGATCACAGCTGAATCTAGTAACTCTGCTCCCTCCTGTCCCAGACGCACCTTCATTAACTTCAGGAAAGCTAACTGGGAGGAGTTCATACACGAGTGTGAGGAACTAATTACCTCCCTCCCACTGCCCTCTTCCTGTAGTGGCGAACTGAGGGCCCTCGTATCAGCTGCTAAGCACCTCATCCCGGTCGGCCATGGCAAGGAATATATCCCTCAGCTCACTCCGGACGCCAGAGACGCCATCACTCGCCGTGATCACCTCCGCTCCACGACTCCTCAAGACCATGCCCTTCTTCAGCTACAACAGGAAGTGGATCACTTCATCTGTGGAGGCTACCCAAGAGGCCAGGTAACAGACCATTCAAGAACGAGATCCCAAGAGCAACCCCAATAAATTCTGGTCTCTGCTCCGCTCACTATCAGGCAAGCAGTCCTGTGTCCCTCGTAACCAGCCTATATGCTTTGGAACCCACACTTTCACCTACAACGGCGATATGGCTGGAGGCTTTTGCAAGCAATTTACTGCCAACTCTCCCCCTGTCTTAGCTTCTTCGCCCAGACAGGCCAGGTGACTCCTCCGAAAGCGTCACCCCATTGATAATGGGTTCACCCCTTTCACACCCTCTCAAGTTCGTGAGGCCATTGCTGCCTCAGGGACCTCCTCAGCTCTGGACCCAGACAAATTGTCTATTCTGTACATTAGGCATCTGAGCCCGCAGGGTCTCATCTATCTGACCAGCTTATACAATCTTTCCCTTGCTCACACCGACATTTCCGCCTTATGGAAGCTAGTAGTTATAATTGCTATTTTTAAACCATCTAAACCTGCGCATAAAGGATCCTCTTACCGCCCAATATCGCTTCTGTATCCCTTTGCGAAAGTCCTGAAGCGCCTCCTTCTGCCTTTCATCAATGAGGCTTACCAACCTGCATCTCACCACCATGGTTTCCAGCCTACGCGCTTCACATCTGCTCTACTTCCGTAGGCTTTCCAAGCAACCCGCGGCATGAGCACAGTAATGCTAGTCGGTCAGGATGCACGAGTAGGAATAACCTATCTTGACATCGGCTCTTCTCTGCCATATAGTATAAATTAGCTCAGTGCATTACTAGTGGCAGGAAAAAGGTGCAAAGAATAGGAAAAGACCCTCGAGTGGACGGCCCCTTTCATGGCTTTCCACAAGAGAGAGACAAGAGGTGTCCAGCGTACCAGGTCAGCTACCTCGATAGACAGTCCTGACTGAACAGAGGGGGCAAAAATAGAGAACCTACCTAACATTACAAAAATAACCTTCTCAGCAGGACTTGGGGCCAGCTGCAACATCCCCCGCGTAGAGGGCCTCCAGGACAGCCCTTGGGTTTGTGAGATCATCAATTGAAACTATCACAGTAGGTATGGGATTAGCAAACCAGGCCCAATTCAATGTATGATAATAATAATCTTAACTGAGATTTGGGCTTACACACCTTAACAACATAACGTGTTGTTGCTATTGAGTGTAGCTCTATATAAAACCAAAAGGCAAGTAGCCGTACAATTTTATTTTACATGCAACCCAGAAGTTAGCCACTTGTGAGTATTTTCACGTTCACGTGGGACACATTTCCCATCGGGATAACCATATTGCGATTAACGAAGACATCTACTCGCATGTATGTACAAAGGTACATTTGTTAAAGAGTAAGAGAATCAACCCAAGTGCCAAAGTACCATATGTGCCAAAAACTACACAACTTACGTCCTACATACTGTTACATATGGCGGTACAGGGGAACTCCCAAAACAGGAGATAGGCCAGTTGATCAAATCAATTGATCCTGGAGAACTCACTTAGAAGATGGCAAGGGGCATAACATGTTTGGTTCTTTGACGGTGTTAAAACATTACATTCGACGAGCATCACATGAGTTTGCAAAATAAGACAGTTAAAATGTTCTACCAAAAGAGTGTGACACCATTTGTTTATTGTTATAGAATATGAAGGGATTGTTAGGTCGATTATAAGGAATAGAAGATTAACAGTTGGCAGTGATCCTTCCAGCCGAGTGTCTGTTTATCCATATGCTGTCCATTAATTAGCAACATGACTTGAAAAATTACAGAGGAATCTTTATGAAATTTACAGGAACTCCTAAGAAAGTCACGAGAAGCAGTTATTTTGTACCGATAATACATCAGATTTCCTTTCTGTTAGCATTGCATTACTTGGTAGAGGTTTAAGCTCACCGAGTGCAGCTCTTGTACCAAAAATATTTTTAAAAAATGCATTTGCAATAAAACAAGACACGCAGTTAACATGTGGATATCTGTTACACTAAAATCGTACAACGCCATCAGTGTTGTACGTAATACGCTTGCTAGGCTTTTCACGGATCCAACACAGAAACAGGGGAGAGATTCTTCTTGACGCAGCGGCCAAGACAGGCCAGCAGTTACAATGTAAAATGACAGCAAGTATCAGTGCCTGATGAATTACTGTCTCTAGTGGGGTATAAGCTTGACTACTTTCATTACTGATGACGCAGATTCTATCACTCTCTTCATTCAAATAATTCTGCACTTGCAGTGCAAACTTGGGATAAGTAAACCTCAATAAGGGAGAAAAATTTCTTTTAATTGCTCAACTGGGCTTAAGAAATGTTTTTACAGCGTTTTGTTCTAGATTTGCAAGTAAAAATAGGCTTTCTGTGCCCGTAACTTTGGAGGTGGATAATTTCCCCAGACATGTAAAGAGGCCTCATAGCATAGAGTAGACGACAACGAGGAAGGATAAGCTGCTAACACTTAGGGCCGACTATTGGATGGTAGCTATAAAATCCCTAGGGAAAACACCCACACTTTCTCCAGACAAGCCTAGTAAAATGATAAGGCTGGGCTAGAGCAGAAGCACAAGAAATTTTCTTTAATGTGAAGTTTGCAAGTCGTTCTGGTGTAGTCTGAATGGAATTATATGAATGAAAAAGCAGGAGTGTTCTTTCATATGACAGGTACTGTTTAGGATTTGAGACTTACGATGACTGTGTAGCTAGCTTCTCTTAATTATTGGCCAGCATGGCAGCTGCGGCAAATACAGGCCCCACTCTATGTTGGAACAGCGAATAGAGTTTTGATTAGTAGAGTTCAGGTTACACCCATGGTAAATAACAGTGATCGATTGTAGTGCAGTATATTGCAATTTAAATGAGCCACTGTAAACAGAGAGAAATAAAAAAAAGAATCTAAGCAATTAGCTAACGATATGTTATCGTATTCTTTCCTGGCCCGCACGAAGTCTAACCGAAACATCTACTCACCTTACGCATAATGCGAGCATTTGGTTGCTCCAGCCAACCTACCAACATTTCCAGCAGCAAGTTCTTCAAAAGAATGTTCTTCCTTCACAAAATCTTCGCTCATGCAGACGAGGAGATCGTCCTCAGCAGGGCTTCGGTGAGCAGAAGCGACAGCGCCTGACGGCCCACAGATTTTGGTGTCTGCGAAGGGAACACAGACATGGCTTTCCTTGGACCTATAATGACAAAGTATTGCAATAACAACTCGATGAGGCACATTACATCAAAAGTTTACAAGAAACATAGGACCTACTGGTAACATTACGCACAGCGTGTCAGGTAAACCCAAAGTGTCCCTTAGGGCCACTGTGCCTCACCTGCTGAGCACAGTTGAGGTCGTACGTTTGACCGCCTGTGATGTTCGAGTCTTAATCTGACAGGGACCAGGCCCACGTCGAGTACCTTCTACCCGCGAACACGCCCTGTAAGAAGGAATTGACCACGCTACAAAGGCTCACTGGCAGCTCCAACCTCCATTGAGGAAGACGAGCCTCTCGCCTGGACCTGCTAAAACAAAAACAAATTTAAGAGCTCTAATGACGTCGCCCTTGAGAACTATACAGAGTGTTGGAAAATTCAGTGCAATTACTGTAATATTAATTACAAGAAAAGTCTTCATAGTTGTACCCTGTGGTGTAATTTTTTGGCAGATTCCGTTTTTAAAAGATATAGCTTTTTAATTTTATTCCAGAAAATTATTGATGCATAAAATTTAATTTTCAATCGATTTTGATGAAAATTGGTAGCAAAGTAAATCGTTCAACGTTCTATGCACACATGTTGTCAAAATTTGTAAGAAGTGTAAACTAACTGGGAAAATGATGTTCAAATTCCAAATAGGCTTCTCAATATACAAATTAACAGTCACACTCGAGAAAAACGAGAAACCTACAATGAAAGCCTATTTCAAGACCTTTCAGACGCTGTAATGCATGACAAAAATAATCAGACTAAACAACTTTGCCAGGAGAGAGGAAAACTGATATTGGATTTAATTGGGTGATTTTCAGCTAAACAATGATTTCTAATGGCTGAATAAGAAGGTGCTGTAAGCGGTTGCCCTGTACGGTGCGATACTCCCCGGTGTTGCGCTATCCTCACGTGAAGCTGCACGGAAGTGCTGCCCACGTACGACAGCTGGCAGCTGTCACAAATATATTTATACACAACACCAGAACGAACAAACGCATCCGTCGGATCACAACGCTCAAAGAAAGAACCTATTGTTGCTGTATTGTGGTAGTAAAATATTAGGGTAATTTGCGGGAAGAATTGATTTAACAGATTCCGCATCTCGCGTTCGAGGGTACAGTATTGACCAGTTATAGTGGATAATAATTGTCTAAAAAATACTTAAAGTACTCTACCTCCTTATGAAACAAGTCAAACGAACAAGAAACGCGATAGGCTCTGCTTAGCAAAGTGGAAACGATCGTGGTTTTGTATTTGTTGGAGATGTTACTAAAAAAGTTCGTGCCAAGGCCTGAAAAAGTTGGCTTACGGTATACTGAGGAAACAAAATTATTTCCATTGCGAGTAATCAGTACATCTAAGAACGAGAGACTATGATTTTGTTCTGCTTCAGTAGTAAACTTTATGTTATGGTGCCTATCATCACTTGCTCATAAGTATGCATGTAGCCTGCAGATGAGAGTAGAAAAGTCTGATAACTCAATGCTCCAAGGGATATGTTCTAATCCAACTTATCAGAGTTCGGCGCTCAAGCAGTGGTGGGTTAGGATTCTGTATGTAGGCAACGACCTCCATGATCGGAATGACCTGGAGCTGATTTACCTA
>LQNS02000025.1:17347-35335 GCA_001587735.2 Parhyale hawaiensis
GGCTACGGAAACTTCTTTTTCCCTTTTCGTGGTCCTGACTATTTGCTTTGCATCCCGACATGCCCTTATGTGATTGGACCTGTTCTCCTCTGTAGGATTACGCTTCCAGGCTTTGTAACGCACTTGTCGTAGCAACCAATAATATAATGTGTGCTTAGAAGTCAGGCTGTGTATTTATTACTTCCGCCAAGGAGGTTATGTTTTCGTCGTGTTTGTCTGTATTTTCTGTCTGTCACCAAAGTAACTCAAAAAGTTATGGACGAATTTTGACGAAACTTGCAGGCATTGTTCGGTATGTTAGGAGGTACAGATGATTAACTTTTAGGTATAGTCTGACCATTTTATGAAGGCGGTTCGTTCGTGGTCAAACTCCTCTATAGCGTTCCTAGTTCTATGAGTATATCTGAAATTTTGTTCGGCCCATATCTTAGCCCCGCCCACTAACTGCATATAGAGAAATCTCAGAAATATTCATAGGATTGGCCCCGCTGTAGAGGAATTTGTCCGCGACCGAACGGCCTTCCTAAAATGGTCAGATTATAGCGAAGATCCGTCCATCCGTTTGTTTGTGTGCCTCATTTTTCTCAGTGCCATAACTCAAAAAGTTATGCACTGAATTTTATGAAATTTACACGCGTTGTTAGGTACCGTATATCATAAAGGGTAAATGACCAAATTTTGTGATCTGTTCGTTTGTCTTTTTGTCGTAATGTTTGATTTTATGCTTGTTAGCGCAATGACTCAGAAAGTTTTAATGGATCTTTAGGGAACTAACTGGAGTTGTTAGTAATGTTAAAAGACAAAAATTATTAAATTTTGGTGCAGATCGGTTGGTTCGTTTCTATGTTTTACTTATGTCTGCCATAATGTTTGTTAGCAACATAACTCAAAAAGTTTTGAATAGATCTTTATGAAATTTACAGGAATTGTCAGTAATGTTGAAAGTCATAAATGATTAGATATTGATGCAGATTGGTTGGGTCGTTTGTATGTTTGACTTATGTTTGTCATGTTTGTTTGCGGCCTAACTCAAATAGTTTTAAGCGAATCTTCAAAAAAAAAATTGCAGATATAACTGTTAATACTATCAAAAGAGATAAATGATTAGATTTTGGAGTTGACTGAAAGAAAATCATGAATTCAGAGCCATTTTGAATTTTTCGTTACCATTGCCTCACTTGGCGGAGTTTGCGCTCTCAGAGTGCTCTAGTTCTAGCAGAATTAACCTAGCGCAACGGCTACTAAACAATCTGAGGTAGACTCCGAACTACATCGGGGCCCCCAAACCTATGGGCCATAGGGTACGTTAAGTTCGCCCGTCTCACGTCGTGGGGAGCAAAAATCTGAGTGGAATTCTGTAGGTTACGTTACCCTTCTATACTCGTATTGAATAATACTGATGATACTTTATATTGTTGATCTTATTTCCGGCTTCTTTGTTCCCATGCGCGCTGATCCTGTGTGGGAGCACCCTCGTGCATGGGTGCCACGTGTCTGTCGTCATACTATATGTCCCTTGTTCCTTCCTCTCTGAGATCGCCTTTGTAGTGAAAACGAAAGCTTAATCTTTTCAATATAACTAAAACTAGCGCACTCTGAGAGTGCATACCTTCGCTAAGTAAGGCAACGGTAACGAAATATTCAAATTGGCTCAGAAACCATGATTTTCTTTGTATGAACTCGGAAATCTAATTATTTGTGCCTTTTGATAGTATTAACGGTGTCTGCAACTTTTTTTTTAATTTGTTCATAACTTTCTGACCGCGGCTTCAAACAAACATTACGACAAACATAAGTCAAACATACAAACGAAACAACGGATCTGTACCAAAATTTAATCATATATGTTTTTTCATATTAGTAAAAACTTCAATAAGTTTCGTGAAGATCCGTTCGAAACTATTTGAGTTATTCCGCTAATAAGCATAAAATCGAACACAGCAACGAACAAACTGATCATTATGCAAATTTGGTCATTTACTCTTCGTGCTATACCTTACAACTCATGTAAATTTCAAGAAAATCTGTCCATAACTTTTTGAGTTATGGCATTGAGAAAAATGAGGCAGACAAACATCTATTTCTCATAACATACCTAACAATCCCTGCAAATTTCATGAAAGTCCGTCCATAACTTTTTGAGTTATCTTGGTGACAGACATAATAACAGATAGACAGACAAAGCCGACGAAAACATAACCTCCTTGGCGGAGGTAATTAGTCGTGAATCCAGAATTTCTATTTGATCATCACCAAAATTTGGTCATTTTTACCTCATAACAGACACAGATCTAGAAAATCTGTAATTTTTCTTGAAGAGCTGTCCATAATATTGCCAGTTCTGTTACCTAGAAAATACAGCCAATCGAACGGCTGCGCGGATTTTTGCGGTAAGTTAGTCATTTATTCTTTCTAACATGCCGAACAATCTCTGTAAAATTTATGAAGTTCCGCTCGTAATAACTGTTGGAGTTTTCGTAGAGATGAACAACTAGGAAAACAAACTCCGACTAAAACATTACCTCTTTCGTGGAGGCAAAACTATTGAGATGTGATGATACTATTTAAGATTTTGGCAGTTGCTTTAGTATTATACTGGCTTCTGCACGTGCTTCTGTATAATATGAACACGTTTCCTTCCAGATGTAGCTAGGCAATTTTGTTGCCTCTTAGACATAACGTCGGATGTGTCAGGCGACGTTACATGCACTGTATAGTTTATTCAGTTTTTAATTAAGAAGAAAAAAGTGTCATATTTACATACCTCTTTGTTAAATCTGGTGTAATAGCAATTTGGGAAGAAGACAGTATGACAATAAGTGGCGAGATGCATAACGACGTTGGCAACTTCAACAATATTGGAAACAACACGAAACAAACGAACGGTCCCTGCGTCACTGCCGCAGTGGAGCAGCAGGAGCTGCCGCTTGATGAAGGACCGCCGAGCTACTCTAGTGACCGGCCTGATCTTCCTATGGGATATGGTGCTGGCAGTGTCAACATCGCCTTTGTGCCAGACGAGGTGAGTGCAGCGCTGGGTGCTGCCAGTGTCAACATCGCCTTTGTGCCAGACGAGGTGAGTGCAGCGCTGGGTGCTGGCAGTGTCAACATCGCCTTCGTGCCAGACGAGGTGAGTGCAGCGCTGGGTGCTGCCAGTGTCATCATCGCCTTTGTGCCAGACGAGGTGAGTGCAGCGCTGGGTGCTGCCAGTGTCAACATCGCCTTTGTGCCAGACGAGGTGAGTGCAGCGCTGGGTGCTGGCAGTGTCAACATCGCCTTTGTGCCAGACGAGGTGAGTGCAGCACTAGGAACTGGCAGAGTCTAAATGACAGTGATCTGTGGGTGGCCCTCTTTACGCTTCTATAGCTCGTCTAGTGTAATTGTTTCACGGTTGACGTAGTCAGTTTTACCTGTATGTCTCCCTTTTTTCGTTACCTACTATAAACGTACATATTCCGGACCGACGTCAGTCGTTATAGTAATTCAATTCAGCCCTCACTCACCGCACTCCACCTGCCTGTATCACGTCGTTGAGTGATCGGGTTCGTCTTTCGACACAGCCTTCTGGTCGACGTTACACATACGTAAGGAGCTCGTACTAGTGTTTTCAAATTCGTATCAGCTCGCTCTTAAGAGGATGTATATGATTACACTGCACACTAGTGTAGGTTATTGTTGAAGCTTATTCAAACTAGAACACCTCATGGCCATTTTTCATGGCCTGGTCACTCTAGATTTCTGGTATTTTCACATCTCGGTCAACCAACCTGACTGCCCGAAAAAGACTGGGATGATTCCTCAATTCCTTCCAATCGGAAACTCATAAGCATTTATCAGCTACCTACGTGTAAATAGTGAACGGTTCCGGATGAATGTCTAAGAATTTCCGATTCGGTTCTGCCTCTTTTTGTGTAGACAAAGAAACAAACGTGCAACCGTAAACGAAAACAATATCACCACTCTTTATTTTTCAGGATAAGTGTCAAATATTTAAAATATTGATAGTAAGTTAGTGCACAGGTATGTTGTAACTATAAAAACACTTGGAGAAAAATAAAACGGAACCATTTCCCGCGTTTTAGCGTTTTAGCAACATAAGGTTTGGCTGTACTACTTCGTAGTTATGTCCAGTTGTCCTGAACTCGTACAAACTTGCGCGCTATTTTCACTAATTTTGGGGCAGCAACGGCATCCAGAGTTCAAGCGCGTGACACATCTCCCCTCATGAAGCCGTACGTTGCACTGAGAGCTTTAATTTTGGGACTTCGGGCGGCCCTCTCAGCAGTCGATTATGTAAATAATTACATATGAACAAGCTGGTTCTGATTCTTCTGAACCGTCGCAGAATTTTGCTCAGGTGCGTGCCGCATATGTTACCTCCGTGCTCCAACCACCAACATCCATTTCACCTAAAGTATATAAGCGTTTCAAACCTGGGTACGAGATGAACTTTTAGGAAGTGCTCAATCTTGGATTATGCAGTTCATTCCAAAATGAACTAAAATTTTGCATGTCTATAATGAATGTAAATATATTTCTTTATCACAGGTATGAGTTATTAATTTTTTGTAGGGGTACAAGAATGTATGCATACATTTAAAGTTTTGTAGGGGTGCCAGGCATATATAGATATAAAAGATAGGGAACAACTCGCCTAACGGAACGTTACTAGATTTGAAATTCGACTAACTACTATATCGATACCCACGCAAACTTTTCATCAATTCTGCGTCCAAATATATCTTTCTGTTTCTCTGGATATTTTGCGAACTTTTTTCTAACAATGAGAGTTGTTCCTTTGCAGGCATGTTCTGCTGACCGTCTGCCGAGTGTGGAGCAGCACTCCAAACCCGACCATGACGTCATATTTATTCCACCATCACAAAAGTAAGTTGACCTGCCGTGACTATCTTATGACGGGCCTATTACCTGTTGCAGCGCTGCCATATAATACATGAGTGTTTGAATCCTAATTCTCCCCAATAAAATCTTGAAAAATAAATAGTTGGTGTAGCATTGCTTGGAAATGACGTTTTGCTTTGGGCACTGGGCATTATGAGAAATATATGTTTGATTTAGTGACGTCTAACATAATTCTAATGGAAAATTATGTTTGAACACGTTAACGTGTAATGAATGTTAGTACTTATGGCGTCGCAGTCTCTGTCACCATGGTAACATCATCAATATATTTTGGGAGGGTATTCGCATGGTAGTACTATTGTGGTGTTAGTTCGATTAACTAGTTACCTCCGCCAAGGAGGTTATGTTTTCGTCGGGTTTGTCTGTTTGTTTGTTTGTCTGTCTGTTTGTTATCTAATCATTTGTGCCTTTGATTGTATTAACAGTTTCTGCAATTTTTGACGATCCGTTCATAACTTCTTTAGAGTTAGGCTGCAAACAAACACTATGACAAACATAAGTCAAATATACAAACGAGCCAACCGATCTTCACCAAAATTTAATCATTTATGTCTTTTAACATGATTAAAAACTCCTGTAAATTTCATAAAGATCCATTCAAAATTTTTTTAGTTACTGGCTAACAAACATTATGACAAACATATCTCAAACATACAAACGAACAAACCGATCTGCACCAAAATTTAATCATTCATGTATTCTAGCATTACTAACAACTCCAGTATGTTTCATAAGGATCCATTCAAAACTTTTTGAGTTATTGCTCTAACAATCATAAAATCAAACATACGAACTCTCTGTTTGTCTGTCATCAAGATAACTCAAAAATTTATGGAGGGATTTGGACGAAAATTACAGGGATTGTTAGGTATGTTAGGCGGAACAGACGATTAACTTTTGGTGAAGGTCTGTCCATCCGTTTGTTTGTTTGTCTGCCTCAATTTTCTCAATGCCATAACTCAGAAAGTTATGGGCGGATTTTTATGAATTCATATGAGTTGTTAGCTATATCACAAAAAGTAAATGACCAAATTTTTGTGATGATCTGTTTGTTTGTTTGTCCGTAGGTTTGATTTTATGCTTGTTGGCGCAATAACTTAAAAAGTTTTGAATGGATCCTTATGAAACTTACTGGAGTTGTTAGTAATGTTAGAAGACATGAATGATTAAATTTTGGTGCAGATCGGTTTGTTCGTTTGTATGTTTGAGTTATGTTTGTCATAATATTTGTTAGCCAGCAACTAAAAAAATTTCGAATGGATCTTTATAAAATTTACAGGAGTTGTTAATCATTTTAAAAGACATAAATGATTAAATTTTGGTGAAGATTGGTTGGCTCGTTTGTATATTTGACCTATGTTTGCCATAGTGTATTGTTTGCAGTCTAACTCTAAAGAAGTTATGAAAGGATCGTCAAAAATTGCAGAAACTGTTAATACAATCAAAGGCACAAATGATTAAATTTTGGAGTTGATACGAAGAAAGTCATGGTTTTAGGGCCAATTGAACTTTTCGTTACCGTTGTCGTACCTGGCTGAGGTATGCGGTCTCAGAGTGCTTTAATTTTGCATTGAATTTAACCTCTCTAGAAATTGGTCCGCTTGTTGTTCCTAATGAAATGTAATCTTATGTTTCCCCAAGTTTTGGATTTGAAGGCACGATGTAATAATGGGCAGAAACTCTTGGATTAGAGTGTAGAAAGAAATGCACAACAAATATTTTAGCGAGTTCTCTTCAGTGATATCACTGATATGTACAAGGAGTGCTGACTACAAATTTTTCGTGACCCACTTCCCTCAGACTCGAGGAAAACTTAAAAGTTATCAGGCTTTTTCTACATAGACACTACCAAGAGTTGCTCATTTTAACCGCTGTCTTACGCTACTCTTGAGACCTCGTTGGTACAAGTCTGTGAGTCGAGGTTAAAGCTACCTCACTTCGAAAATCAGTGTTTCATCATCTAACAACTTCTTCCCTTCAAAAGGACGATGGTGTCAAGTCCGGCGAATAGAGCGGATGTAAAAGAATTTAGAACGCCCTATTGTTTGGGCACTATGCGAGATGTGGATTGGGTATTATCTTGCAGAAGACTGACCATCTGGTTGGCATACAGGGACTTTTGGGTGTGATAACTACTTGCAGTTAACACAGAAGTAATTGCTTCTTGAGGGGAAAGCCAGCGTCACCTCTCTCTTTAGTCCCACACAATTTTCAGCACAACCTTTTCTGACCGAGATGATCCTTTGCCCGTTTTATGGAGATGATGAGTCAAAAATAAAATAAGCTTCACTTTATTAGGTATACATAGTTCTATGGTACTAGTGCCCGAACTACACTTTATCGCTAAAATTACGTTAGACATAGACCGGTTATTATCATCATTACCAACTGCTCTGTGTGTCGGCCTTTGTTTGGTCCCTGTTTGGTAATAGGATGTGCTGCCATTGGGTGTGCATGTTAGATAGTTGGTAGACAGGACCATTACGAATCACCTTGAGTAAGTTGTTAGCAGATTCTTCTATCCTGATCTGGAGACTCAGAGCGCATTATCTGCTGTTTACACAGGACATCAGACTCAAAAATTCATGCATGGGACTGGGCCGCGGGTGAATTCCCTGTGCAGATAGTCCTAAATAAGACACCTTGTATTTTACCTAGCTCAAACTTACCTTATGTATTTTAAATAATACACTGCTTCGTGTCTGTTTTTAATTTTTTTATTTGTCATATTCTGATAAGAAGGTATAATTTTCCTTTTTCGTGGTTTCACGGAAGCACACCGTCAGCGGTAGAAACTAACATCGCTACGTGCTTCATTGAGAAAAATTTTGATGCACGTACTCATAGGTGTGTCACAGAGAAACATTAGATGCGCGTAGGTGTTTCATGGCGTAGTTTGGTGTGTCATCGCTGCAGACAAGAAAACACATTTCACTTAGAAAAACATTTTTCAGTAAAAATAAAGTGAACAAAAGCTTTGTAGTTTTGTTGCTTGCGAGAAGTGAGACGCGGTTACATACTGACACGCAGATCGCTATTGTAATACAAAGTTTCGTCTCTTCAGGTGCCTCAATTTTACTTGTTTTTGATTCATCTTCGTGCATCATCGGCTTTGTCCCAAAACCGAAACACATAAGTGCATCAACGTGACCAAGTGCATCATAGGACTCTATATATGCATCATCATGATGCACTTTCTCTTCATGATGCACTTGCGTGGTTCAGTTTTGGGACAAAAATGCATGTAATTTTGATGCATCTCTAAGTGCATCAAATTTTCTCTCAGTGTATTTCTGTTCCTAAAATCAGTATTTCCAACTATGCCTGCATTGATACCGTGCAAACTTTTATCGTTTATAAGTGCTCGTCTAAATTAATTCCTCCGTTTAGCTACTATCAGGTAGATGCAAAAGTAATATCTGATTTCTAAATGTTTCAGAGTGAATTTCTCAAATTTGCACATTTTTTTGGAAATTTAAAATAACTCTGTGTCTAATTTGTACTATTTTCTGTCAGATTATCTAGCCCAGGGTGGTCCTATATACTACCGGCCCGCGAGTTGATTTTTTTTTTGGCCGGCAAGTCGCGACTATTTGTTACCTCCGCCCGTGAGGCTGTGGTTTTGTGAGAGTTTGTCTATTTGCCTCGTTGTCGATCCCCAAGAAAACCTAAAACGTTGTGGA
This sequence comes from Parhyale hawaiensis, assembly GCA_001587735.2. Classification (NCBI taxonomy): domain Eukaryota; kingdom Metazoa; phylum Arthropoda; class Malacostraca; order Amphipoda; family Hyalidae; genus Parhyale; species Parhyale hawaiensis. The sequence goes on from LQNS02000025.1 coordinate 25,954, forward strand.
CGGATCTTTGTGACCTATACAGGGAATGTTATGTATATTAGGAAGAACAGAAGGTTAACTTCTGGTGAAGATCCGTTCAACCATTTAATTGTTTGTTTATCTGTTTTTTTTTCTTGAACACAACTCAAACAGTTATGAACAGATTTTTATGTACTTAGTAGAAACTGTTGGAAATGTTACGAAGAGCAATTTAACAAATGCTTGTGATGAATGATGATCCGTCAATCCATTTGTATTTATGTCTGTAAGTTTGCTTTTACGTTTTCAGAATATAACTAAGAAAGTTATCGACAGATCTTCAGGGAAATTATAGGAACTTTTATTACTATGAACAGGCAAAGACGACCAAATTTAGGTGATGATAAAGTGGAAATCTTGATTTAAGGACCAGTTTGAATTTATCAGTAACATTGTCTTGCTTGGCAGAAGTATGCGCTCTGAGTGCTTCTCTACAGTAGTATCACATTATATGAAAAAAACTTAGTTTCTGTGCCTGTTAATGAAAACTATATACTATTCATGGTATGAATATGTACTTTGGCCCTCCTTGTAACTGTTGAGGCTCGAAGTGGCCCGCGATGTAGAAGACGTTGGACGACCGTGGTCTGGCATGTGCCTATATAGTAATTAAAAAAACTTTTCCCTAACGTTTGTCCCACTTGAAGGTCATGCAGGAAAAGGTGTCCTCTACGAATATCATAAAGGTGTTGATGCAAGTGTGGCAGCAAAAGCTATTCGTGCACTTATGGAGATGATGTGGTGAATGAGAGAAGTTGCATGGGAGGTGGTTTTCTCGCTTCTGAAGTTGTGAATTTTCTTTGAAATAAATCTAAAAAACACTAATAAAGAACTTTTTTCTGAATTTTTGAAAGCTCTTGTTGCAGAAAACCCTATCATGACCACCAGGGAACTTATAGACCATTAAATTTAGACCTTTTGACCCCGGTGCGCCAACTAAAACATTTTTTTTTTGTCTTAGATTTTTATATCGGACATTGCATTCGCACCAACTTGATAGAATTTGCTCCTGTTTTGAGAGATGACCTTTATTTTGATTTAAATTCTTCTCTGTAGTTTCTGGTGATGTGGATATGTTGCATTTTTATTTTTTCGCTTTAGCGCAATTTCCCATACGAGTAGGTTGAAGCTACCGACCAGTTCTGTTCACTTTTTCTTCAGATTAGCTTTTTTCTTAGCAAACTGAGAACGCTAAGGGAGCTCATATATACAATGTTGCTGTCAAGTTTAAATCTGAATGGAAGTTGCGCTTGTCTGCATCCGAGATACTGTTATCTCTCAAACTGTTTGTGGCGAATTTTGTGCAGGGAGCTTCGTTGCTTCCTTATGCCTTATTATGTAATCGCAACTTGATAGTGGCTAACTTTTCTCCAGAGGAAAACTAACGAAGCAAACAAGCATTTCTTTGATGTTATTTTATTTACTTTTGCTGTTATTGCATGCAGACGTGAGCCTCTAAAATTATTTTTACGTTAAGACTGTTTAGCGCTTCACACCCGTGTTGTCAGCTTTTGAATGTGCTGCACGGGATCCTTATGAGACCTTATCCGTACGTCATTTTCTTTTTGTATTCTGCTGTACAGTTGTTACGAACGGATCCGAGATGTAATAATAGCAATTTACGGTGCAGAGATACGGATGAAAACGACACTGGAGAGAGGAAGAGACATGAAAATTCAAAAAAGAAGAAATCTAAGAAGAGCGACATTCCACGTATTGGCCCTCTGGAGATAGTAAGTATAACTTCATTGACTTTATCTTCAAGTGGGTTAAGGTTAGATAGAATCTTTTGTTCTTCGTACTCAGGACAAAATCTTCGAAATTTTTTTGTAAGCACCTCTGAATTTAAATAAAAACATTTGTTAAAATGTTAGCTGTCAATGTTAGGCTTCAGTGAGTTCTTCTATATTTGTGTTTAGGATGTCTCATCAACTGTGGAGTGAACTGCAATTCAAAAAGCAGTGCATTTTTCTATTGTTTACATTGTACCCTTCCGGACGCGTGACGAGCTTCTACTGCATCTGATTACAGTTGTGCCACACCGGCTTAAAACACACAAGTCATTCTCGCTAAAGGCGTCATTGGCTTAATTGTTTCGATTTATTGTCATATCAGTTCAAGCTGTCTCCGATTTATTCCAGTTTAATCCTGCAGTTGAGATGTTGGTAGTACCGACAGGGGATAATCGAGGCCGCACGCCATAACATAATGTGCTATCCAGATTTCAGGCAAATAAATTGTTTTCCACAAATCTTCGCTGCTGTAGTATAACTCCTGTCCAAGCCTCACACGCTACGGTGATTTGAAGGCATTGGGATAAGTTGAAACTGAACTAGCATTCAAAATGACAATTGCCTAATTGGAGTTTCTCGTATCCTTTTTTTCAGCGTAACATTCACAGCTGGAGGTTTGGGGTAGAAATCGTATGCAGTTGGGGGTTCTTGAGGGCAGAAAGCTTGCAGGCTCGCTGCTTCCAGGCACTGGAGTCGGACCTGCATGACTGGTTTACCTTTCTTGATAGTCTATCTTTTACTAATTGTTTTAAGGAGTTGGAGTCGGAATCCTGAGATAGGTACTAACTTGGAATTCTGCTAGGAATCGAAGTCGGCTACCCACTGGTCTCCGGAGCAATAGTCGCACTCGCTACCTTGCGACCTCCCCACGCTGGCTGGTCACAAGTATACGGGCGGGCGTATTGCACTGATGCATATCGGCGTTCATTGCTGTTAATTATGCATAGAGACGCACTGCACTTGACGAAACCAACGTGCTGCCCTTGGAAATGTTTAGGTCTTGAGAAGCTACAACGCGTTTTTTCCATTGGAAGTAGTTGTCAAGGAGATCTATATATATCGTTCAATTTAGTATTTATTTCTACTTACATTATGACTGCTTCAAGGAATGCCAGACGTAATTTCTGCTGTCACAAATTTCTCGTATTAGAAGGACGCTATTTTACAAGTGATTGTTAATATGATGGACCATAGATTACTTTAATATCGTAACCAATCGTGATTGATTAGACTTTACTATTTCATTAAAAAGGCTCTTTTCCATTCTGCAAAAGAATAGGACAAAAAGTTATAGTTGGTAACGAAATAGCAGCAGCAGTAAGAGAGGGTAAAGAATTTGATAGCTACTTTCAGTCGTAAAAGAATTCGAATAATTTTTCATTTTTATTTTGCAGTTTCGGTACTCGACCTTGACGGAGCGGCTGCTGATGATGGTGGGGGTTATTGCAGCGGTGGTGGGCGGGCTGTGCCTCACCGTGACCGTCATCCTCATGGGAGCAGTGACGGACACATTTGTTGAAAACGCCTTGAATATGACTACACTTAATGCATCGGTGCCTGGTACCGACACTGCAGGGTAAGTTTTAAAGTATACTCATACACTAAACAAAGTGGGTATGCTCTCTACCGTGGCTACGGAAAATGCATCGGTGCCTGGTACTGGCACTCCAGTGCAAGCCATGTATGTAGGTCGTAATGTACTTAGTATGACTTACCTGAATATATGTATCTGGTAGTGGCACTCCGGGGTAAATCTTACAATAGAGTCTGGTAGCGAAACCGTCCTATTGCCTCTAGATAACTATAATAATAATATATCTTTGTCTGGCACTGGCATTCCAACGGAGGCAGTATAGAGTGGAGCGCATGTCCTATCTTTACTCGACGGGAGCGTTGAAAGTAAGCATTTGCCCCAAACTGGCTGAGTGGCGTTTCCGATCTGAAGGTGGCGTTGCCTTGATAATGCCTTCGCGACTGTCGTACGGGGAGGTCGTGCTATTATCAGCCAGTTTACAGTTTAGTGAGTCCAACCGCCAGATGGCGTCATCTGAATCAGCCATACGTTAATTCGCGATAAGAGAACTGACGCTGTCTTCTCGCAATACTGCCTCCGAGTTGGAGCCACTGTCCGTGAGGCCTCCAGCAATGTAGTCAACATGGCTGCACTAAATGTGTCTGCCCAAAAGGTTCATAAAAATGGACTGAAATAACCATCCCAACTCCACTTTTTGGACGGGCTCTTCTGATGTATCGCACTTCTAGTAGATTGAGTCTCTCTGGTATTTTCAGCGCCTTAAGCGTAATGCTGCGACTAACGACGCAAAAATCAGTTATTTATTCATTGGAGCGTGCGTGGCGCGAGATGCTTGTAGCCATAGTCGCTGGAAGTTAACGATTTTGAATTGTCCATCAGTTTACTGCCGGCGTGGTCGAAACTAGTTGCGTTAAGCGCCCCTATTACGGAACTAGTCCGGCATCAGTCAAAACATAAGCTGCACGGCCTATCCTTAATATATACGCACTGGTATGACTTCATTCCAATTTTTTTGCTTCGATGATAAGCTGCATCATCTGAGCAAGGAACTTAACCGCAGAAAAAAATTACCTCCACAAGGCTCCCGATTTCTTCGCGTCTCGTAGTGGTTTTACTCCGAAGAATACTTGACCCATTTGCTTCGAGTATTGTTTACTGCAGCCTGCATGAGCTCACGGGAAAGAAAGTTTTGATGTAGGAAGAAAAAGAGTTGACCATTATCCTTTTGACTGCTGGAAAGTTCTTCTGAGGTCTTCAATGTTGATATTTGGAATTTTACCAAAGCGAAAGCGTAGTGATTTTTATTTTATTTTATTATTTGTTACCTTATGTAACCCGGCTAATTGTTGTCAATCGAGTTTCAACAGAGCCGACACAGTATAGCCATAGTCTCTAACCTGGCTTAATTTTCACTTTTATTTTCACCCAATCGGGACAAGAAAAAAATATGTTAATCAATGTATCTAGTTGCTCGGAATCTTCTGATTGATTTTTACCGATATAAAGAAAACATGAAAAGAAAAGGCTTATCGCAATCTTTAATCAGCTAATAATTTTCTGTTGGTATCAATAACCTTCGCTTATCTATCTGCCAAGGTAGTTGAGTATATAGCCTACCAGTAAAATGCTACTGGTTTGTAGAAAAAACTACTCCACGTGTATTTAACTTCATCTCAATCGTGAAATTTTTCTCCTAGCAATGAGTTGTACAGAGACAAAAGAAGGTTATCTTACGCCATTATCAGGAGAATATGGTGGACGGAGTAATTATATATCTCTATGAAGCTTATGTAACTTTGTTCGCTAACCAACGACGCAGTTGTTCGAGCATTGTCCTGCAACACTGCACCCTCCGTTTTGGCTGTCACCGATTTTAATTTTTCAATTTTTTTGCTATAAATTGATAGCTGTCCAGTATGAAGCAAAGTTAATGGTTTAATATTGAAGGACAACATACAACTAGTTGTGACTAGAGAAGAACTCCGAGAGCGGTGACAGCTCCAAGGCAGTAGACAAACAAACGGGCTGGTTGATGGTCTCCCAAATGTAATCAATCAGTCGTCGTGAATTTCATGAAGATCTGTCCATAACTTTTGAGAGTGTTGCTAACAAAGAGACAAACTCCGACAAAAACAAAATCGTCTTGGCGGAGGTAATACTGCGAGTACCTTTGCAAAGTTACCAAACATAAAGCATAATTGTTCTTCTGCTATTCTGGACGGTCATTATGCAAAACTCAGTATTGTTTTCCAATCAGGTTTTCATAAGCACTCCGTTTCCAGCTCCAGTCACAAGTTTTGAAAAATGTTTCTTTACATTTCAAGCGCGTAACAGAAATCGAGTTCTGTATAAGCAGTTGTGTTTGGACCATATTTTTGTGAGATAAACATCATAGCGGGCCCTATATATTGCGCACACTTACTTTTTACGAACTGTAATTTACTGGTAATATTCGTGTTTTCTTCAGTTTTTACTTTCATCTCTATCCAATTTTGAAGCTCTTCCACAACGATGGTTAACTCTCGTGCCAAAGTTTCCCGCTGTGCATTTTAAATTTGCAAACCGCACCTCTGAAGTGTTGATGCGCACACAGCGTCACCACCTTTCGTTACTCCTGTAGGTGGCGGCACCAAGGTCGTGGGGGATTGGGCCCTCCCCCCATAAGGAGCCATGCCCACAGCCCCCACTATTGCTACCATGCAACCAACATACGTGTGTGCACTCGTACGCTACTCGGCACGATAGAGGCAGTGTGCCACTGAAGCGCTAGTAAAATTTCTACTACTACTACTAGTCTACTACTCGTGCATGTTGGTACTGCACAGACCCTCTACATTTTACTACATTCCCCTGAGCCTTCCCAATGCAAATTTCTTGACGCCGCCACTGCATGTCACAAATATTTGCGCAAGTTTCTCCATCCAGAATTTTCACCTTCGCCTCCCCCCCACTCCTTCCCCCCCCCCTTCTCCCAAAGAAAAACATCACTCGAATGTGAGCTTTCTTGAAATCCATTTTATTGACAATAGAGTGTTCAAAATTGAACATTTTTAAAATTTGATCATGAACACTCGAGACACGCATCACTTATGGAAAGCTTTAGCGGTGACTTCATTATACCCAGTATAAGCTTGTAGGTCCGGGGCTACACTGTACAAACGCGAGCACAGTTTGATGCAAGGATGTTCAGCTCGCACATCGTTCATGCTACCTTATCCATGCTACTGATATTCATTAAATAAGTAGCCTGCGTCTGGGTTGTAAAACACTGAAAGTAATAATAAAAATAATAAACATCGACAAAGAAACGGAGAAGAAGGAAAAGTACCGTGACCTTACCATCGAACTCCAGAGACTGTGGCTTATCGGAGCTCTGGGGGCAATGTCCAAGAATCTCAAGACTGCCCTTCGAGAGCTGAAGTTCGGCTATTTCCAACCAGGAACCCTCCAGAAAAGCGCTCTACTTGGAACAGCGCACATCATTCGCAAAGTTCTCTGAGCCTTCGGTTGCGGGATGCTAAACATCGCTCAACCAATCAATTTTGGGCTGTGAAATCCCCTCGAAAATAATCAGTAGCTATATATTCGAGCAACTTGGGAGCTGTACATCCTTGCATCAAGATGTCCGTGCAACTGGATAGTCTGTACTTGATATACGATGATCTCAGAAATATTTGATTTAAATTCATTTGTTACAATTAGCGATGATCCCAATCAGTATTTCGGGCATTTTTGCTGTGCAACGTATAGAGGACGTCAATTGAGTCTATAATTATCTGTGCTTCCGTTTTATATTCCCTCGATTTTACTGGGCAGATTAGAAAACGTATTAGAGGACATATTCAGCGGTAAATATAAAGAGGAGCTACTCTTCTTCGCTGGTGGAACCTTCGGCGTGTGGCTTGTGCAGACCATCATGGGCTACATCTTCATATCCATTTTTAATTATACCGCTGAAATGCAGGTGAGGGAGACCGTGAGTGAATGCATTTGTGAATGACTTGAGCTTCATTGGACTTGCAATAATTAGCAGAGGAAGAGACATATTGTAGGTCCTGAGAAACTGTGAACCCCACACGCGGATAAGTGTTTCCAAATCGCTAATGGAATGCACTGTCATAAAATTGTGGCAGAAAATTATTACTAGAAAGGAACCTCCTATCGCTTCGGAAGACATAACGAACGCAAATTAAAATTTTCTGCCCGTACGTTGAAAAAATTATAGCTGAGTGGCATCTTCTGTGCATTAAAGGGAACTGTCCAACATTAATGTTTGGTACCTTACATGGAGAAAGATGCTGTTAGTGAGCAAGCCTATAATTCTATGATTATCAGTAGGTCTCGTACACTTTTACCCCATCATCCGACTCTTAAGATAGGTGACGCTGTGCTCCAGAGATCAAGCTTTCTCAAGTTTTTGAATGACCTCTTCGATGAAAAATTTGAGGCGTATTTTAGTCCCCATATGTCTCGTGCTTTGAGTAGGATTGGGCTCCTGCTCAGGTATTCTCTGTGTTTGGTGATAAAGATCTAGTCCTTAGATGCTTCTATGTATTGTTGCTGCCTTAGTTGCATTATTGCTTTCCTGCATTGGCTTCAGCAACTGCCAGCACCTGCTTGTGCTAGACCAACATGTTTGCTCAACCAGTAGGTTGTGTGACTCGAATGATTTGGTGAATCTGTTCCATAGGCGGAGTGTTGTTTGCCATTGTATTATTTATAAGTTCTCTCCAGTGTCTTTTCCTATTCACTGCGCCTATTTACTGCCAGTTGTGGTGCACTGGGCCAACTTAATACATAAAAATACGGTAAGTGCAGTCATTTCCTCCCGATGAAACATCTGCATGGCTTAACACTATTTCACCTGATTGACTAAATACTATTACATACAACATTATCCAATGAGGTCATCACGGCGTGCATATGTTTTAAACTATATGGCGGAGGAGAGCCGATGTCGAGATAGGATATTCCTAATTGCGCCTCCTGGCCGACTAACATCACTGTGCGGATCGCCTTTTGGCGGAAACGGTGGTTAAACAAATCAAATGATTAATTATCGAATGATAATTCACTTGATGAAAAGCGTCCTATTATGAGACACAAATACATGATTTAGAATTTACATGTTTTACTGTAGGTCGTACTGTATGTTACTGTCATACTCATTGGATATTGTTGTATGTAATAGTATTCAGTCAATCAGGTGAAATAGTGTTAAGCCATGCAGATGTTTCATCGGGAGGAAATGACTGCACTTACCGTATTTTTATGTAATAATAAAATAATGTAATGTAAATAATGTAATAATAAAATAAGAAGTTACCCTCAATGGCAACCATGCGTTATATTCCGAAACTGCGTGCTCATATTTCAGTTATAAGCTTATTATTATCATGCGTTGAATTGGGTCTGGTTTTTTAATCCTATGCAGTGGTAGTTTCAATTGATGAACGGACGAACCCAAAGACCGTCCCGAGTGCCCTCTCGAGGGCTGTTTTAAGTGCCTTCTCCACAGGGGGTGTGGCTGCAATTCCTGCTGAAAAGGTTAGTTCTATAAAGTTACGTAGGTTCTCTACCTATTTTTCCCCCTTTCTGTTCCGTGAGGTGAACTGTTGATCGAGATAGCTGATATCGTACGCGGGGCACCTCCAGTCTCTCGTGTCGTAGGCCATGATAGGGGCCGTGTCTTTCTCTATTCTTTGCGCCTTTTTCCTGCCAGTAGTAGTGCACTGTGTTAACTTATACTATATGACCGAGGAGAGCCGATGTCGAGATAGGATATTCCTAATTGCGTCTCCTAGCCGACTAGCATTGCTGTGCGGATTGCCCTCTGGCGGATGTGGTAATTCACTTGATGAAAGCCGTCATATTATGAGACATATGTAAATACATCTTTTCCAATTTACATGTTTGTACTGTGGGTCGTGCTGTGTAGTGCCGCCATACCTATTGGATGATACTGTGTGTGATGGTATTTGGGCAATCGGGTGAGGTAGTGTTGGGCCATGTGGATCTTTCATCGGGAAGCAGTAAC
>LQNS02000025.1:42589-69882 GCA_001587735.2 Parhyale hawaiensis
TTTGTTTAAGTTTGTTGGAGTGTTTTACTCAAGATGTTACTTCTGCCTGTCTATATAGAAGACCTAAGGATGACAGCACGACAAAGGATCAATGAAGAAAAGAAGAAAATTAAGAAACAAATTAGAGAAAAGGAGATTCCGCACCGGCCTAGAGGCATTAGGCAGACGCATAGGTTATTGCGTGAATTTTTCACGCACGGGTCCACTAGTAGATAATAATGCTCTCACAGTTGAGCAATAGAGACAGGCGCAGCAATTGCCGAATATAACATTCTTCCACCTCCGCCTGCTGCAAAGCCAAGGCCACCTAGAAAACATTGTATAGGTGGCGTTGGCAAAGCCAGGCCACTGCATCTAGAAAATATGCCGCAAACAAAGGAACGATTGATCATATTGTCAATGACTTGAAAATTTGAACTGAACGAATAATGCAAAAAATGAACCGTGCGCACCTGTGACATATATTAATGTAAACCGAGCATTTTTTGACATTAACGATATGTCTGTATCATTACTACCTTTTGGGGCCTTAATTTTTCATTAATTTATAATGTATACACGTATAGTGTTGACAAATATACTGTATCTATGTTGTACTCTATTCTTCAACAAGTTCAGTGCGACATATAATTCTAGTAGATGGCCAGACATTCCGGAATGCCAAACATTCTACTAAAGATTTACCATAGAAAAGTTTGGTATATTAGGTATTAGGTATTTTAAGAAGATTTAAGGCTCCCTAACTAAGTACTAAGCTCTTCTAAGAGAGGAAAAGGAAGGGACATATAGTATGTCGACAGAAAAACGGGGAACCCATGCACGAAGGTGTTCCCACACAGGATCAACGCGCATGGGNAGACGTCCCGAAGGCCTAGCTAATGGCTAAGGTAACCTACTCAAACCCCCTGGGGGCGCTACTCCCCATAACATAGGATGGGCGAACCTAACTAACCTAACCTTATGGCCTATGGCCCATCCTATGCCCCCGGAGGGGGAAGTTTGGTATATAAAACCGGGTTCTCAGTATAGTCTTTTGTATCACGTAAGTAATACAAAGAGTTTAGATGTTTTGTTGCGTCCGTGTAAAGACCGCTGCGTATCCATCAAAACATTAGCTAAAAATTTAGCTACCCTGCCGGCAGGCATCTAACAAGTGTCACTAGCAAGGTTTTGGAAATCTCCTAAAATTTGAGGTGAATTAGAGTTTAAGAAGTTGTGCTTTTTCTGTGGTTTACGAGGCAGCAAGAAAACATGCGGGCGGGTGTCAGGCTGTGACAGCGTCAGAAGACTGGAGTTGAACGCTGCTTAAGGCCAGATACGTCGTCTTATGCCGGGGCCACCTATGCATTCGCACGTACAACAGGAAGCGAGTGTGAGCAGCTTGCTTCTCGTCTTGAAATATATTTATACTCGGTCGACGGCAGCACGGATACGGTGGCATAAGTGACATGCGAGCTGCACATGCTCGCATCATGTTGTCAATGCGACTATTAAGCGTGGCCCCGGCGTTATTACGCGGTCTCAAGGTTAGAATCGTACAACAGGACGTCGGGTCATGTGTTTGAACTGCGTAACTTTCTAACGTCTCAAAATAGCGCGAATTTTCAGCGATTAGGTCCAAACTGGCCGGCACGAACTAGGAGCGATTTGGTTCAAACTAAGTCCGCAAGAATTGGGAGCGATTATGCCAGAACTGGGCCAGTGCGAATTTGGAGCAACTAGGTTAGAACTGGACTGGCATGAATTGGGGGCGATTACGTCAGAACTGGGCCGGCGCGAATAGGAAGTTTGTTCCGTAACTGGCTACTGCGCTTTACCTCGTCCTTCCGTCCTTTACTGTGAATGGAATGCCTCTCGTCTCAGGTGGCGATGATGCTGCGTGAGAAAGCCGATGAGGAGATAGCCAAGTCGCGGTCAATTGCTGAGGAGGTCCTCAGCTCCGTACGGACGGTGGCTGCCTTTGGTGGTGAAGCGAAGGAGGTGAAGCGGTGAGTTGGGGCCTGTGGTATCTTAACCCTTTAGTTGTTATTGCTCGGTGTAGCGAAGCTAAAGTTGAGATATAATACATAACTGTGTCGGTTCTCTACAATGCTTGTTTCCAATTTGTTTCCGTGTATTTGTACGATCGGTTTGTGTGCTGCACAGTTCATCTACTGTTTGTGTGCTGCACAGTTCATCTACTACATAGTTATGTCAGCTCTAAGCGAACACCATTTCGCCAATCTCAGCCAATCAGCGACCGCCGCGACGCCATCTCAGCCAATCAGCGACCGCAGTGACTAGCGTCCATTTCCGCCAATGGGCAACTGCCACGTCACTATGCTGGTGTAAACAAATGAGGCCGCTAGCGGCGTCCCCGCCGACTCCTTGTACTGCAGTATACTAGAAAAACTTTCCCGTTAATTGTTTATCATTTATTATCTCAAATTGGAACTACACATACACCTAATTACGTAAGTAAAGGGAAATAATAGACCATAGATTAGATGTAGTGTATTCCATCTTGATTTCCAGCGCCATAAAAAAGAACTATGGAAATCATCCGGAAATGTTTGCCTAAGTTGAAGCGAAGGCTTTGCGCGAAATAGAATGTTTTGCTGTGTTAAAAAAAAAAAAAAAATAGACGCCTTTCATTCACTAAGAAAACTTTGCATTTCAACAGGTTATAAAGTAGAAAGTTACACACACATGAAAAGCACAATAAACTGCAACTGAACAAGTTTACCAACTTCTATATGATAAACAATCGTGACACACACTTCACCTCTCGCACACACGATATCATATTGGAAATTACCCAAGATGCCTCTGTCTTGAGATTGCCCTGGATGCCCCGCTGCAAAAGGAGTGACGCTATTGGCTGATACATTATTGTGTGTCGTCACTATGCTTCAACTGCAGGTGCTGCAGAGGCCTGTTGCATTCAGCGTGGTGGGTAACCCCGGGTTACCCAGTGTTACCTCGAGGGTAACTCCGTCTCCAAAATCCGTGTCGCATTGAGCCATTTTCCGTCAATGAGACACGCCAGGGTTACCCGGTGTTACGCAAANGCATTCAGCGTGGTGGGTAACCCCGGGTTACCCAGTGTTACCTCGAGGGTAACTCCGTCTCCAAAATCCGTGTCGCATTGAGCCATTTTCCGTCAATGAGACACGCCAGGGTTACCCGGTGTTACGCAAACTCATTAGCCTGTGAAATAGGTGGGTAGCGAGCGGAGTAACACCGTGTTGATGCTAAGTTTCACCACATATGCATCGAATAAATATGCTTATAATTGTTTTTTTTTACCAGTGAAGACGTATTTTTCCTATATATTTGCTACAAGTGTTATTATTTTGTTGCTAGGTTATATTCGTCACAAATACAACCAAACACTTATTTATTGATTTAGCTCAGTGTTTAGATATTTCGATTGCGCTCGTTGGTTTGTTTACGTTTTGAGCTCTCACGAAGTCCGCCTATGAGTTTATGGACAAAAGCCTTCAATTGGTGCAATTCATCAATTTCTTATGGTAGAAAGATCTGCAGGGACCTATCACGAAGTTTTTAGATGCTATTTCATCAAAATTAGCAATAATTACGAATAAACGTTTGTGCTTACATTGGGTTTGTTTTTGTTTTGGTTGCTTCGGGGTTACGCGTTGAGAAATCCTGTCTCATTCACCTCTATAATAGCGTAACACCGACTAAGTAACACCGCGTAATACCGAGTAACTCTGAGGCAATCTGATTACAACAGGCCTCAGGCTCCGTTGTCTGACATAACTATCTGTAGTAAATGAACTGTGGTGTACTGCTTCCCTGAGCTTGGTATCTCACAGACTATTGAGGTAGATTATAGTTCTGTGCTACAGGCTACTGCCGACCGTACCAGCAGGTTTAAAGTGTCCGAAAGGACCATAGTTTCCTTGAGTTACTGCACCGTTCGACCATCTGTTATAAAGCTACTTTTCTATTGTGTTGTTCTCGTCTGTTGTCTCCCCCTCAGTGGGCCTAGGGTGGGCCATAGGCAATAGAGTTAGGTTAGTTAAGTTCGCCCATCCAATGTTATGGGCAGTAGCGCCACTGAGGCCTAGCCATTAGTTAGGCCTTTGGGACGTGTCTTTCGTACCCAGTTTGCTTCCTTCCGAATGCGTACTCCTACTGATCTTACTTTCATTTGTGCATGGGTTCCTCATTTCTAACGGCATACTATGCGCCCTTGTTCTTACCTCTGTGACATCTTTGTGCGGAAACGGAGGCTTATATATACATTTACTCTGTATAATAATAATCTTTTGTAGTTTTCTTATGCTAGAATTACCAAGACTTGTCAGTCGTTATTTGTAATTATCTTTCTTCGTTCAGTATGCTTAAAATTCCGTGATGTCCGCCAGTTTACTTCTGGAGTTTGATGCTTTTCCCCTGTGCTCATGTAGTTTCATTTCCCTAATTATTACACTTTCTGCACCTGCCTTTTGTGATGCACTGATCTCACCACCAGGTACGCCGCAAGTCTAAAGCCCATACGCAAAACAGAAATCAAAATTGGACTTAGCTTCGGTCTCGGCACAGCCACTAATTGGTTCGTCATTTACTCATCCTTCGCCTTGGCATTCTGGTACGGCATTGGACTCATCCACGAGTCCAGACTCAGTGGCTCCGGCCGCTACACATCTGCTACTGTTATTGTGGTAAGTTGCTGCTGAGGCTTGTTGTTTTGAAGACCCGCCTGATCCATTTGCATGCTACGAGTGAGATATTCTAACCCAAACTGCCTCACCTTTTCCGAAACTTGAATCTTGTAGGCTCTCGAGTCGCCACTTGGATCGAAAAAAATTTTTTGGCGGTAATCGTAAACGAGCTGCTTCTTTTGTCAGTCTCAAGCGTAATAGGTTTGTGAGAGAAGTCCGACAGCAGATCTGACACGTGGAGATTGGAGCTCTGTAGATTGGAGTCAGGCGAAAATCAAGCTAATTGGATTAGATTGTTTCGACCAAGATGGGCTTATGGAACCACACCTCAATTCCCTCACCTTGTCGTGCAAGGCTGTTCAGTGAGGAAGATGGGGGGAACCAATCTAAATTATTAAGACAATTTTATCCGAAGCCATTCATTCTATCCTCGTAGACATCGGATAAATGGTTATAGTTTCCGATTGGCTGCTCTCGCTGACGTCACTGCACCCGTGAACACGAGCCGCATTCATTAGTTAAAACATAAAAATCTGCACAACAGGTTGAGTAAACGCCGAAAGTGGGCCCAGTTCGTTAAGAAAACGCGTCATATTCCGAGTACCCTCGATGTAATGATGGTAATCGGAGTCAGTAGGAGTCGAACATTGTAGAAGTGCGAGGACCCGGAGTCGGACAGTGGCTAGACTCAAGATTCGGAGCTGGACTTGAGTCATTCAACTCCGGCACCCAGCTATCGGTGTTACGAGTCAGCTATTCATTCCAGGCACAAAATTTGGCGAAAACATAAGCTTCAAAATATGAACTTTTTTTGGCGATGAAGGATCGTCGCCAAAGAAAAAAATGGCTACTTAGTAATTAGTGCGGATAATGGAATGTGTCTGGACTAATGATAATTATACATAAAATCAGAGGAATGTAGATTCTTTGGTCCCGTGCCACAAAAGAAAATTTAAGACTAGCGGTCCGTGTTGTCCTAAAATGACTGCAGAAAATAATTACATCAGCGCAATCCCCGTTTTCTTCCCTCACATTTGTGCCTTTGCTGAAAAGTCTGTATATATTTTATTCTTTACCCTCGTTAATCTTCTAGGTAACTAGGTACACAATTTATGTACCGTGGGCTCAGAGCAATTAAAGCTGTGATGTTGGAAGAAAGTGACAGTCAATGCCCACGATAATGCTATGTGGGGCTTAAGATGTCTCAAGTGCTGAAAAGATTTTTAATTTGGCAATATAAGAACTCCTTCCATACATTTTAGAGATCCTTGGTTTTACAACGGTCTCCAGCCTGGCCTAATTTTTACGTATCAGTTTTCAGCGGGGCCTGTATCGTAAAATACAAACTATGAGTAGCTCATATAAACATCATCTATTAACAATGATGCCATTTGAAGATTTGTACTACTGTTCGCTGGTTACCTACATTTTCCCGAACACTTAAACCTAATTATCCACATATCTTTCAAAAATATTACGGCTAGCTTATGCCCCAACAAAATTATAAAACTAGACGCTCCGTTCTTCTAAATGTGCGTGTTTATGTAGAGGAACGTTCAATTAATTTACACACGGTGTCTTGTTAATAGAATACCAACGTACTTATTAGATACGATATCTTACAACACATTCAAGAAAAGGCATAAATATTACGAGATGCAACTGTACTAAAATAATTATTCCTTGTTGCTCAAAAAGTTTCATAACTTTCTCTGACGACTATGCAGATATATTATTTGTGTGTTGCAGCAGGTTCTCTAATGCATAATCAACGCACCTCTAGGGGATGGGGAGGTTTCTTTTTTTTTCTTTTTGTATCATCATGACGAATTTTGTTTGTACAAGATTTAATCATAACTTGCGTTTTTTTCATAATTTCGGGTCATTTGCACCTGATGCAATAAGCTTAAACCTATCACTAATGAACCGATAGATTAAAGAGCAATAGCTGGTTCTAGTAGCTCATTCACAGAGAAGATCGTAACTGCGCCCTGCGTAGCTACGCCCTGCGTAGCTGCGCCCAGTTTCCTTCGTCTTGTGTGGCAACCTTGCATTGGTTTCACATATTTCTTGCCTACTGCATCTCACCTATACCTTTCTCTCTTTGATCGTCATTGTAGTAAAAATAGAAAGCGTAAGCCATCGTTGTAATAAGGGCTTTTTCTCACCTCCAGGTCACGTGACACCGTTATGACTTAGCCCAGTAGATCCTTCTGCTTCTGCCCTTTACCATCTGATCGTATCATTATCTTACCCAAGTGGGATTATAAAATTCTTTTGCTGTATCGAAGTCGTTTCAAAGTGTGTAAATAAGATTCGTTACTAAAATTCTTTTCCTATTCCAGATCGAGAATCAAGCCGCCGTTAGCCGTCCAGCGCCACGCCCGCCTGATCGGCGGTCCGCCGAGCCAGAGCCACCCTCAGCCAGCTGGCGCGACCGCCAGGCAGCCACCCCGGCAGTCAGCCACCCCGCCAGTCAGCCGGCTGGCGGTTACCTCGGAGCCGGAGGATGCACAGCATGCACTGGTTCAGCTCTCCATGCCCACTTGTGAAGTCAGCGAGAAAGGTTCTGCCTACCTCTCCCGACTTCATGGAGACCTACTCCCGGCAAGCCTTAGTGCTTGTAAGAAAGAAGCCCATTACCTATATATGTTGTGTATATGCTGTGCGCGTTTGGTGGATCGTTCAAATTTTTAAATGGAAAACAACAGAACCAGTCCTTGCCTCCCCTAACCTACCCGACATTAAACCCGAATATAGTCCTACTTACCCGAAATTACGGCCTAATACCTACAACATCCACCAAACGCGCGCAACATATACACTTCTAACTTTAAAATAAAATAGAATAAAATAAAAACTTCTACCTGCTTGGGTGTCCTTCCTCGTTACCTGTCTGAGAGTTTAAAATTCCATGACTTGGCATTGCGTCCAAGTCCCATAATACCGCTCTTAAGACAGCAGGGGAGGTTATAAAAAAAAAAAATCTTCGCCCTGCAGGGTATGGGATCTACCCCCAACTTGATTGTTGGGAGTCTTGCTCATACCCTGTCAGAGTAAACAAAATAATAATAATAAATAAAATAAAAATTCTGCCTGCAGGGTATGGGATCTACCCCAACTTGATTGTTGGGCGTCTTTCTCGCAGGGGAAGTCAAATTGTCCTGGACACTTGTTCCAACCTGGCTTCGCTGGGAGATCTGATCTGTTCGGTATCTCGCGCCAGACTGCGAGAGACCTGTGGTAAATCCCCTTACCCTATCTACCTGTACCTCCCTTCAGCGCGATTCCTGCTAAGATAGTACGTTGATGAGGTCACACCTCGATGGAGAGGTCACACCTTAGTGCGAGTTTACCCTGCAACATTTCCACTAGGGCGAGCACATATTTACACACTCTCAATCGGATAAGATGGCAACACTGCCTTCCGTAGTTACCTCGAAGGCCAGGCTACGGCGCTGCTTTGTCTTTACCTGGCGCTCGGACCGCATACATCTCCTACCGCTAATCTCCAAAACACATAAGTACTGTAACATTCTCATGCTTGTATCGCTTTTCAAAAAGTTGAAACTATACAATAATCTCTCCTTGCCTTTTAAGATTTGGGCAGATTGATTGAGAATTGTGACCTCTGAGTGCAAACTATGTGACTAGTTTAAAGGCCACGAATGTTACATTCACTAAGCCTCCCTGATAAGAACACTTATTCGTTTTATCCTGCTTCCTGCCCAGCTTGTGTAAAGCTGGCTATTAGCAACCTGCGCGACATGAGAGACCCGGCCATCAAAATATAGCCAAACTGGCTCAGCTACATCAGAGTTGTCAGACATAAACTCGCTAAAAAATCCCAGAGCTTCAACCCTGACCGTCTCTGGGATACCGAGGTCAAACGCACCCTCTTCGGGGGAATTAAAGACTACGACCAGCCGCGCCACCATTATCTGTCGCGAGAAAAAGGCTTGGAAGTGCTAACGGCACTCCAAGAGATGAAGATGAGTCCGGCCTACGGGAGCTCCTTCTAAACCCTCATGGAGATGGCCGCAATTTTCTCCTCCCATACCTTCTCGCTGGGCTCCGTCAGGTCAAATCCAGAAGATCAGCCCCCAAGCACTCTGTCACAATATCGAGGTTCAGTGCCATCATCAATGCTCTCCCAACACTCCTGCCGGGGGGTTTCCCCCGATTCGGCGAGTACGCCACCAGGAGCCCTACCCCCTCGCAACGACCCCTCAAGAGTGGAATCCCCAATCGGTGCCGGGCCCTCCCAAAGGCCGTCATCCGCGTCTAGCGTCCCACCCCCAAAGATGCACCGCCTGATCAACCAACGGCCCCAGATTCTCCTGGGATCGAGAGCTCACCCTCTAACGAGGACTCCCTAAGCCATCAGCTAATGAGCTCTTCCAGTGATTCATTAGCACCATCTACACCGGACCGCTAAACTAGTTCCCAAGAAGACTCGCGCAAGCACCGGCAGGGCCTCCCGCCATACCATATCCGGTGGACGCTCCACTGGATGAGACAGCCTGTTTCTTTCTACCGTCTCGAGCGACCATCAACTCCCTCAAGCCCCTGGAGTTCACATTTGCCGGGAAATTTTTACCAAGGCCCATGTCGAGTCGACCTTGGTAATTCGTAGCGCTGCTACTTGCCCCTTAATCGCACCAACGCCAGGTGCACTACAACACGAGTGCTTACGCATGCTAATAACGGCATGCACACAATATGACAGGGATACTCAGTGTTCTCCTGATTCCTTCCTGGCTCTGTCCCGCCTGGTGAACACAATGCCACCAACCACTCAACTATGGAAAATAGATCTCCGCACACAAAAGGTATCGGTCCTCAAAAAGTCTCCTTTCGCACAACAACAGTCTTGCCCTACCAAACCGGCCAATAAAGGACCAAAGTTGCCTTGGACTCTTACAGACGGGGACAATTCCCCTCTGTTCGACACGCTTTCGGCCAGCATCATGCCTATGACGTTCCAAAAAACAGGACATACCCTGCGGGGAGCCTGGGGCCCTCTGGAATAACAATCTATTAAGGAAGATTCTCGCCTTCGCCATCAGGCATTCCAACACCTGACCACGTTCGAAACTCTCCACCTCACCCACACCCTGCTATCCTCCGTTGGAGAAAATACCTCTAAATTTGAACAACTACTGGACTTCAGTGGCAGCGCAGGTACTACAGGCCTGCCTACCAATCTTCCAGGCGCAAGCCCACCACCACCTCTCGGCCTTTGTGGAACCCAGGAGGAAGCTACGTAATTTCACCCTGGAAGACATGTTCCCCCCCCCCTGTGGTATCAGGCCCCGTCAGATAAGCCCCAGTCTTCTCTCGAGATGGGGATCTATTCCCCAAAGAAACTGTCGAACAAGCCCATCATATTGCAACTACCGTCCACCCTAATATCTTTCGGCCCGCCAAGAACTCTCCACTAGCCATCAAGGAAGGACGCAAAGCGCCCTATCCGCGGGCTAATAACAGCCGCAACACGTCTGAGTCTAACCAACAAAAACCTACGACGTCCAACTATGGGAAAACCACGGCACCACCCCGTTCCACCCCTAGTCTAACCACGGCTGGACCATCCACCAGCTGGCAACGTCCGGCGCCAGGCCCGGTCAGGACAGAACGACCCAGGGGTACCGCAAAACCCCAGGCCTCGTCCAGACAAAAGCAACCCTACACTGGCAACCTCAACCCACCGAAAAATCGGCCGTCCAACAACCCTCATGTGTGGAAGCGCAAGTAATCTCAACCTTGCTGGTAGCTCCTGTCCATCAGGTTTACCACACGATTACGAAAGTGTTCGCAGCATTTATGTACCTCTTGTTATTCCCCTGTTTACCTTTTCCGAGTGCACGACCCTAGTTGTTCGTTTAACCAAATGTATCTGTACCTTAAAACCTACAGAAGTAAGGCTACTTTGTTCGCTATCTTTACCTACCCTGCCTACCATCATACTCTAACAGGCTGGGACTTGATATGTCTGATGCATTTAGTCTCTGCCTTTACAATTGGTCTCTGGTCGCTTCCACTTCCATATATTTACCCGTTCGGGTCCTAACGGTGTCAAGTGACCTGGAGGTGAGAAAATATGCCCGAGACGAGCCAAGGGCGACGGAACACGCCCTTTTTCTCACCATAAGGGAACTTGACACCGTGAAGTCCTCCCTCCTCCCCGTCACGACCAGATGGTGGCGTGGGCATGGAGAGCTGGACTAGTGCATCCTCCGAGGTAACCGCCAGCCGGCTGACTGGCGGGGTGGGTGCTTGGCGGCCGCGCCTGCTGGCTGAGGGTAGCAGTGGCCCGGCGGACCGCCGATCAGGCGGGCGTGGCGCTGGACGGCTGACGGCGGCTTGATTCTCGATCTGGAATAGGAAAAGGATTTTAGCTACGAATCTTATTTATACACTGTGAAACGATTTTGATACTGCAAAAGAATTTTATAATCCCACTTGTGTAAGATATTGATACGATCAGATAGTAAAGGGCAGAAGCAACTACTGGGCTAACTCCTAACGGTTCAAGTTCCCTTATGGTGAGAAAAAGGGCGTGTTCCGTCGCCCTTGGCTGGTCACAAGCATATTAGATCCAACTTTGCTGCGGTCTCGTGTCAGCACTCAGAGGAGACCAAACCCAGGTTTCATTATCTCGTTGGAAATTGACCTCTGGATGCGATCGTTGTTCAATGTAAATTCTTTTGTTTTCCAATTGTGCAATCGCTATTCATTAGTACATTTTCAACTAACGCTTTAGATCCGTAAAGATATATATCTACCCACAGTTAGGTCTAATCTAATAATTTATTACTTGGTAATTATGCGGTGTCTCACCTGTAGGTTTTCTTCAGCTTACTCATCGTATCCCCAAAAATCCTGATGTTTGAATTCAAGTTTAATTTATTGTTGTTTTTTATTATTTGATGTTTTTCTATTTAGGTTTTCTTCAGCTTACTCTTTGGCTCAATAAACATCACTGCCTGCGCACTATACACGGAGCTCTTCAACTACGCTCGTATCGTCGCGGCGAAGATGTACGAGGTCATCGAGCGGCCATCAAAGATTGATCCCATGTCGGAGGAGGGCCTCACACCTGACGAAGTCGCGGGCACTGTAGGTAAGACGCAGCTCTTATTACTTAACCCTATCTCTGCGAAATTTCTGCTCTTATCTGGAAGCACTGCATGGGCCGTAGCCCTAATAGAAATCTTGGCCGCCTCACATAAAACAGCTTTTGGGACTACCAAAAATTGTGTTAGAGATAGTTAGGTTAGTTAGGTTCGCCACCCAATCCCATTCGGAGAATTGACTTCTAGGGGATCCCGTAGACTATTTTTGCCTTACTTTTGCACCTTGTGAGGCTGCACACAAAGTACGTGTGCGTTCTCAGTTAGGCCTTCGGGAGATCCTTGTTTCATGCCCGTTGCTTCTTCCATTTTATAGTGCTACTGCTAACTGATGTTTACTTCTGCTCCCCTGCTTTTTCCCGTTGGTCCAGAAAAAAACACTGACGTGTTGGATTCGGCATTTGCTGTGACCGACTGCATATCTCTTCATGTACCTCTCTTAAAACCATACGCTGTGTCTCGAATGCTGTAACTAACATGGAATATAATCCAGGCTAACTATCTTCTTGTGTGAATTGGAGTCAGAAAATGTTTTGGAGTACCTAGTGAGCAAAGTACTGAGACTGAATATGTTGAGAGTTGCAGCGCATTGAGTACCCTGCTATGACATCACCAGCATTTCGCCGGAAGGGACACGACGCAATTGATCACAATTATGACACGGGCGGGGGGGATACCAAGTACCTCAGAGTTGAAAGCCCACATGTACGATCACAAGCCCCCAGAACTTTCGAACCAGTTGGCGCAAAGATTCGGCGCTATCTAGCCGGCAATTGGAACAAGCTAGCAGGATGCAGCTGACCACAGCCCAATATTGCAGTTGAAAACCGTTGTATTACTCGACCAACATTGAGAACTTCAAAACTTAAGGTTGTATGTTAAAAAGCTTGTAACAGGCTGTGACTTTTAGAAGTCACGCAGGCTGTAGGGAGAGGAGCAGCCCGGCCTGCATAACAGAAAGCAGCGGCAGCGGCCTGCTCAACTGCCGCTGTTCTGTGTGCGCGCTCCAATGCATGCTTCTCACAAACTGCCAGCTTCTCGCTGAACTGCTTTTGGTATGTTTCGGTCCTAAGGGAGTAAGCGAAGCGTCATTACTCTCGAACAGCTCTTGAAAAAAGGATCAAAATATTTAGCGAACGACAGAAACTGCAGGTTTGGCCTGCCAGCTCCTCGCTGAACAGCTTTTGGTATGTTTCGACCCTTCTCGGCATAGTGATGCGCCGGCCATTAATGAATGTATGTGTCTGGGTGGGTGAACCTTCTTATGAGTTTTGTTGCGTTTACACTATAAAATCATCTGACTATACGCGGCCCATCGGCTCGCACTATCCATTTTGCGACCCTGTAGCTGCTATTTTTATGAAAAATAAAGCTGTACATTATTTTTTAAAGGCGTAATATAGTGTCAGTGTTGACGCTTGGCCTTAGGTATTGTAGAAAATGGTTTGTCTCATTGCATCGCTGTAACACCAAGGCAGTGAGGATGTGCAGGATTGTAGTACTTTTATAGGTACCTGTCAATCCTATGGCTGCATCTGCTGTGGTGTGTATTGAAAGTTCTCTCTTTCCTCAGAATTCCGCGATGTAAACTTCGAGTATCCGTCCCGCAGCAGTGTGCCCGTGCTGCGGGGCTTCTCCATTAAGGTGCGACCTGGCCAGACCGTGGCTTTTGTGGGGCCTTCAGGGTCTGGCAAATCGACCTGCGTGCAGCTCATCCAGCGCTTCTACGACCCCGGACAAGGATCTGTGAGTCCGGCCGTTATAGTCTTATTGTTTGGGGACTGGAGAGACCACGCAAGAGCAACAATAGTGTATCTGCAAGACTCTTGCAATGTTTTATTGGTTTGCTGTAGGTTGATACTGTCGACATCTTTTGTCTTTTTACTGAGTCGAAGTACTCTATTTTTAATATTTTGGCTATTTGGCTTTTAACTTGCTGCTTCTCGGGTGCAATATTTCTATGAAAGCCTGTAACAACACAAGGATTAAAAGATGTATTGTTTTGAGGAATTTGTTTCAATCCTACGAATACAACTGAAAGGAATTAGCCAGTTACGCGGTATACATTTATGCTTAGAAGCAACATCTAAGATGAAGACTGCTGTGAAGTAGGGTAGATGATTTAATTAATACATACAGACAAGTGAGAACACCTCGTGCGTGGGTTCAATGTGACTGTTGACATATTTTATTATGTCCCTTCCTTTTCCTCTCTTAAAAAGCTTAGTAGCCTACTTACTTAGGGAGGAGTAAACTATCTTATACAATTACTATTACTACTACTCTCGCAATTATTATCAAGTCGAAGTTTATGATGAAACATCTTTTGACATACCGTAAGCATCTGCCCTCAGGGGCATATTGTGGCGGGCCTTTTCCCTGCCACAATATGTTTGGGCATCACGCACCCAAGGGTCCCGAGTGCCTTCTCCGCAGGGGATGTAGCATCTGGCCGCAGTTCCTGCTGAGAAGGTTGGTTTTGTAAAGTTAGGTAGGTTCTCTGTATTTCCCCTTCTGTTCCGCGAGGTGGGCCGCAGAATGGTGGTAAGCGACCCATCCCATGGGACTCTGCTCCCGTGTGGGGGGCCACGGAAGGAACCCCCCGCACAAGTGATCGCTTTCTTCTGTCTTCTTCTCTTTTCGTTTTTCGACTCCTTCTCTGCACTGCACGACTGAGCGATTTCGTTCGACCCAGCCGTGTGGAGTTGGAGATGCTCGCGGCTTATTTCCTGCCAGACATGGTGCACCTGGCCAAGATTGTTCTAATAGAACTCATTTGAGTTCGACCAAACTTCTTAACTAAATCATACAAAATTGGATCGCTGTTATATAGTCTTCGTATCTAATACGGCGGGAAAACCCACAATATAATAATAATAACCGTAACCAACTGTCGCCACTACGCGAGCGAACAAATCGACATATGGGGATTACCCAATTGCCGAACTAACTATATTTCCGAACAAACAGTTATATTTGATAGGTGACAATAATAATCCCATCAAATAATAACTATTTGTTTGGAGATAGAGTTAGTTCGGCAATTGGATAATTCACCTAGGGGGCGCCACTGGTGGTTTGCTTACTTTTTTCGTATTTGACTTCCTAATCGCGCGCAAAAATACTGCATGTTCCATCCTGAAATTTGGCGCAAAAGAGCAGGTAAGTGTGTAGGTTTTTAGACTTCAATTTGGTGGTCAGATCTCGCGAATTCGTTTTGTTGGCTAGCGCGTAGTACCTCCTTAAACTGCTTTTTCAGCGTTATGTTACGTGAGATATTGTAGCCGGTAAACATTTTCAGCACTTTCTGTCGGTATCTCACCGAGTTAATGCTACTATCGATCATATTCTGTTGATATGAGTGCTGCAATCACTTGAAAATTATATTCAATGCACGTCTGTTGTACTTTTTTGGTTACTGGTTACTATAGAGTAAAAACTGCATTTGATGACATAGTAAAGTCAAGTTATTCTCTCTAACCATTGCATGTACGTCAACTAACTGCGCGTGTGCTCGACTCTCTATACGTCAATGCATGATGCCCAGATGCTAATGACGATGACGAAGCAAAGAGCGTAACATGATTTACTTCCCGGCGATGATACACGCTAATCAAAAGAACGAGTATCGTCATCTTTTCCTCCGACTGTTATGTTGAACTGTTGTAAACACAGCTTTGATATTGCCAAGAAAAGGGGTATAAATGTTAACCCTCAGTTCAGTTTGCTCCGCAAGTGCCCACCTTAGACTACAAAATGTTACGGACCAGTGATGTCGACAAAGACGCTTACCTAACTTATCTTCTACACTGAGTAGAACGTTTCTGGATTGGATTACCGGTTATGGTACAAAAATTAAAATTCTACAACTTTGCCAATGTAATTACATGGGGCCACTTCTAATTTCACATAAATGAAAAAAAATCTAACCCACTGATCCAACCAACCCACTACATAGTTAACATTCGAACATATCATTATATCTGGAGGGATTTGTAACGCAAAAATTCTTTGCAAATCCGTACTATCTAAATGAGCGCATCAACGCAGTCTAACGAAAAGATGACGATACTTTTTCTTTGCCTAGCATGTGTCATCGCCATTATTTTTGCTAGAATGCCTGTCTGTCTTACTTGTTCCTGTTATTATACCCTGCTAGGCTCATCTTCGCATCCATGTGCTTCCATCGAGATATGCTCAACGTACGTATGCCCTACGGCCTACAGATTATAAGCCTTGCGCTTGCGTGCAAACACCGGCGTAACATCTTCCTATCATGTGCAGACAGCTTTACGCAACTTTGAACTTTGGAGACGCTCACAGCTGTCGTGCTTGCCATGTCTAAAGTATATTTGGTATACAGGTAACTCTGGACAACGTAGACTTGCGGAAGCTCAACATCGGATGGCTGCGCGACCAGATCGGGGTGGTGGGACAGGAGCCCGTGCTCTTCGCCACCACCATTGAGGAGAACATTCGCTACGGCAGAGACGGACTTAGTTTTGAAGAGGTTGTGGAAGCTGCCAAGCAGGCCAACGCCCACGACTTTATTATGAAGCTTCCGCGGGTAAGAGAAAGTACTCTAAAGGTTGCTGTGGCTGCATGAAGTCCTACTTTCCCGACTTCTGTTCTGGAAGCTTCTCAGAGTACCGGTACCTATAGAGTCACTGCTGTCAACTCCATATATAGACTCGGTCAGAGTGTAGATGATGCAAGCTTTTGCTCAGTGTCTGAGTCTGCTGTTTATTCGTTGTAGGTTATAATTCGCTGAGTAATTTCTATCCTTTTATCTGTTTCTACTTTTTCATCTCGTAATGCCCTTCTCTGTATGGACTTCTTAGTGGCAGATACGATCTCCTACCCTCCCTCATGCACCATCATCTCTCCTGCAGCAATACCAGACGCAAGTGGGTGACCGCGGCGCCCAGATGTCGGGAGGACAGAAGCAGCGCCTGGCCATCGCCAGGGCGCTCGTTAAGCGGCCGAAGGTGCTGCTTTTGGACGAGGCAACGTCGGCCCTGGACAACCAGAGTGAAGCTGTGGTGCAGCACGCGCTGGATAAGGTGTGTTGTGCGGTGTACATCTTGTGTCTTCTGTTTAATCTCTTGTGGCCGGTGGAGTGCGAGGCCAAAGCGCAGCATGCGCTGGATGAAATTTGTGATGACTGCGGAAGTGAAATGGACTGCAGCCATCAGACCATCGTATAGAACGCGCTGAGTATGACGATGATTTATCGTTTATGAGCCTCGCCGTGTGACTGATACTAGAGAAAACAAAGAACTTGAACTCAAACAGCCAACTAATTCCATCTGTCTGCGTGTAGAATACGTCGACGTTAGAACTTTTATTTTGGGGGCTGTTGCCCTTTTGTTACGCTTGGAGAAATGCTCATTTGCTCTGCTCACACTTAGGTGTCAGGTTCTATCCGTACTTCATGTTTGCTGTTTGCTAACAGTGCCATTCAGGCAAACTACCACCGCTGCACTGTAAGTTAAAACGTGCATTCGCGTGACCAGGATTTAGTCAAGGGAGTCCTGCCAGATTGGTACTGGCCCTTCGCCTCGGTGGACCTCTTTGGCTGAGGCCATACATCGGGTTTTCTGTGAATAAATGACGCTGCATCACGATACGCATGTCTTTTGAACGCCTTCAGTTTCTCCGCTAACGTCGGCTTCTGCCAAGACTCAAGGGTAGGACCCGCGGGCGCTTCGCTTGGCGACGTCTACGAAAACGTGTGACCAGTAGTTTTCCGTTAGCTGCTATCTAACCACAATAACCTTCACCATAGGCCCGGCAAGGTCGCACCACAATTATCGTTGCTCACCGCCTCTCCACCATCCGATCTGCTGACCTCATTGTGGCCCTGAAAGATGGCAGAGCTGAAGAGGTCGGCTCCCATGACGAGCTTATGGCCAAGGAAGGCCTCTACCACTCCCTTGTGATGGCCCAGCTTACTCCTGAAGACAATAAAGGTGCGTGTGTATGCTTGGGGCAGCACACGGGGTCATTGTGTCAGTAATGCAGCTGGCCAGTCGATAGTAGTTAGATAAGTATACTAATACAGTTGTCGTCTTCAACGTTGCTGAGTTCTCCCAATACAGTCCAGAGGTCTAACGATTCTCGGGACGAACTCGGCCATTGTGTGCTCCGAACCCTGTAATATAAGACCTAGTGAATTGGTTAATATGGCTGTACACTAAGTGAAGTTTGAAAGTAATTTACAAGGAACTGGACTAAATGCCTTCACTTATTGTAGAGCCGTATTAGTATACTAATTTAACTTCATATTAATTCAATGTAAAACTTCTGAGCTAAATACGTATGAACGCACAATGGAACTCAAATGACTATCTCATCACAGACTTTATACAATCATACAAGACACACGGGCCCATAGCTAAGATACAGACTGCCACTTAAATCCAGTTTGTATGAAGAGAAACAAGGAGATAAATGTGGAAAAATGAAAAATATTTTGATTATAAACACACAGCTCAAGCAAAAGGTACGCTTTATTTGATGAAAAAGAAATATAATTTTTGTTTAATCACTTGCATGGTATGGCGGGAGGGGGGCCTCTTTAGCTCGCCTCATTGCCCGCAACTTTGTTTCTCTATAGCAAGGAATTCTATTAGCTGTCCGGGAATACTTCAGAGATTAGGTTAGAAAGCTGTTAATGCAACAAGTCTAATCCTAACGGGAAACCGAAACGCAGGCTTCGTCCCTCAATGGGCTATTGCAGTTATGTAAAGAAAAATGCATCAGGTGTCGAAAAGCTGTGAATATGACATATTTGATATCAACAGATGCAAGCCATGCAATATTGTTTCGGTTTCAGAAGACACCTCGTCCACAGACACCACCGCAGCCCAGCCCGAGGACGGTTCAGTACATCAGAAGTCTAATGGAACCCTTAAGAAAACGAGGTGGGTGTTCACCCCACGTTTTACTTGATAAACAGTACCTATTGTAATAAGACACATCGGAGGCGTGTTGCAATAACAAACGCGTTGGGTTGCCGCAACCTGAAAAGTGGTAACTGTAACCCGACATGAGGCTGAGAGAGCGATATCTATCGCCGAGCTCTGTAAGCTTAACAGTAATGGAATTCTCTGTGGCACTTTTAATTTTGTCGACGGAAGCTCGAATTGAGGAAACTTATTGGCTTACTCTGGGCTATGGAGTTTACTCGTTGCTCAATTGTATAAATTTTATGGTCCCTTTATTTGAAGTCGATGTTCTTGGTAGATGCGCAACCCTTGACACCATCGCCGTTACCGCTTTTCGGGTTATGAATGTGACACAAATTATGAGCGGCGGGGTTAGCGGCGCAGCACTAGCAGCACAGAAATTACGATTACAACCAGGATTGCGGAGTCCTACCTCTGGTAGCAGTTCGTTTACAGCAGGGTAATTTACCTCCAGGTCATTTACAGTTGTTTTGTAAATGACCTGCCAATAAAACACACCAGGCGGATGTTTATCCCACCCTTTATATCCTAAATGCCATGGTCATAAAAAAACAGCCAGGAGAGTTTCCTTTTTGCACTGTCGCCAGACAAAAAGAAGAATGTCTTTAATTTTTCTTACTTTTTGCTGCTCTTATTATTTTTATCACTTTTTACTATGTTGGTACAAAACATCCTCCTTATTGACCGATCACACTTCTTTAATTAAATAACATTTTGGCCGAGCATTTCAAATTTAGAAAACCGGTCCTGGACCCTAAACGGTCTGCGAAATGCTAGCTTGTTCCACCGATGAAAAAGTAGTACGCTGGCTCGGGATCATCAGTTTATCTTGGCCTATCTTTGATATTTGTGTTTCCAGGTATTTATAAGAGTTACTGGGTTTTTCCTGACGTCTGTCGTGCGTGCCCACTGCGTTTTTTTCGTTCTTTGTACTTCTACGAATGAAGTTTGTGTGATGTTCTTTTTTTCCCATCCTTGAGTTACTCTGTTTGCTTAGTTGGGTTGGTTGCTTAGTTGGGTTCGCCCATGCTATATTATGGGGAACACCGACCCCAGGAGTCCTTGTTGGTTGCCTTAGCCATACTTAGGCCTTCGGGACGTCTTGCCATTGCGCGCACACTTTACTTCCTTCTCCTTTTGTACTCCAACTGATGATGCTTTCTTCCTTTTTTCCCGCGAGTTGCTGCTCCCACGCCCATTGATCCGGTATGGCAACACCCGCGTGCATGAGTTTCTATCACGTACTATATGACCCTTCTCTCTTCCTCTGTCAGATCGCCTTTGTAGTAGCAACGGAGGCTTAAACCATTCAGTATCATTAACTCAGTTTGCTTGAGGCACTTTCTACCTTTCTTTCTTCCTTTGAGCGAACAGTTATAGCAATAATGCCATTTTTGTTTTCCACTTATTCTGAATGTTCGTTGCTCGCAGACGTCGGAGACATTCTTCTTTGATGGAGCCGACTACGGACGACACCTCCTCCACAGGGGAAACTTCGATTGAGGTGAGGAGCTTAGCTGCTTAACTTGCATTTGTGCACCGAGCTTAACTTAGGCGCTAACCTCTCTCACTGAGCAGTAAAATGGATGCTTCAACATATTTGAAACCAATAGATAAATTTTTTTTCTTTACATGTCAGTGCATTAATATCATTAAGCACACACTGTCCGTGCAGGAAGAAGAATCGGACTCGTCACTACCGCTGCGTCATCTGGTTCAGCTCTACAAGGCGGACTGGCATCTGCTGGTACTAGGTGTGTTCGGGGCCCTGATATGCGGCAGCACGTACCCCATTTTTGCCGTGATCATCGGCGATGTGTTTGGGGTGAGTATTTGCGTGCTAGGGTTCTGAGTAAACGTTCGTTAACCCCATGTTTCTTAACCGAAGGTGCTCGCACTTCTGGTGATTTGATGTAGCTTGCCACTGCTGCCGTGTTATTCCAATTACTCGTTTATAAAATGACATAATTGTCGGCATTTGGCTCCTCAGGGGGCATAGCATGTGCCAAGGGCATTAGCGTAGTCTAGTTAGGGTCGCCCATCGTGTCGTATACGGACCTACTAGGTTACCTAAACTTTGTTAAGCCTTAGGAATGTTTTTTCATTCGTGCTCACTTTGCTTTCTTCCGTTTCGTACTCCTACTGGTGATGCTTTGTGCTGTTCTTCTTCTTTCCCTACTTGCTTGTGTGAGAACATTTCATGCAAGGCAAAGGTATAGTCCTCCTTGACCGCACCTCTCCAACCAGGACACCTACATCCATTGGTTAGTGCCGCAGATAATTTCCTTCCAGGGCCTATAAAAGTACGGCTTCAATGAGTGCAATCGACTGAAGATTATCTGAATTGTAACGTTATTGACAGAAGGCTCTTGATGAGTGCGCCCCCTCCCCCCCCCCCCGCACACACAACAGTCTCCATTTCTGAGTAGGCTAAATCATGCGGACAGTAAGACTCTCTTCTCCGGCTTGGGAATAGATTCCCCGACATCGTGGCAATGAGCGGTGCAGCATTCTTCACCACACGATCATCTAGGTTCGTCTTTTCTATCAACATAGTGTTTTTTTTTTTTGCTCCCTCCCATTGATCGCCATTGTAATGGGAACTGGAGGCTTAACCTCCACAATATAATAACTATTTGTCTTGCAGTTGCAAATGAGGGCAGCCAATGCGCGTTAACCTCAGTCCTATTGGCTTCTAACTGATGAGACTAACAATGACCTTTAGGAAGTGGCAAAAAATTGCTTACAGATGATACCCCAACTACAGATTGATATATACATCGAACCCATACAGTAGTGGAAATCTGAAGTCTACTTTGCACGAACAGCATCATCTCCAGTGAAGACATTTCAATCGAAGATAGCTAACTGAAGAATATGGTTCAACATCAAGGAATAAGGAATTCGAATAAAGTTACTAATTTTTTAGTGCGGAAAGAAATATGTACCGCTATAGTATGTACTGCATGTGAAGCCTCAGGAGATGCAAACGACTGAAGAAAAGCGTTCATCTCCTAAGCTCAAGAAAAATAAAGCCGTCAAAAAATACTGAGCAGAGTATCTCGAGCATATTAGCTCTGAATCTGAGGCTCTAATTTCCACCTGTCTCATCCAAATGGCATTCAGCTAAGTTTTTTCCCATAGGCTATAGTCCTTCAGATCGGGACACGGAGTGGTCGATCAATTAGGTAACGGACTCGTTTTTATTTATACAAAGAGCATGACAATCGTTCCCCTTGTGGTCGAGAATCTGCGATGGAAACAAATCATAATGATTCCGTTGCTCCTGTCCATTTTATCTTCAAATTGCAGACGTAGGCGCGGTTAATTCTGCTTCGATAAAGCATGGCCGAAATGCTTTCCTTGTTACTATACCGGATACTAAAAGTCAACATAACGCTTGTTGCAGACGCTGTCGCTGGGCAACGAAGAGGAGGCGCAGGAGCAGCTCAACTACTACGCCCTCATGTTCCTGGCCATCGCGTGCTATGCTTGGTTCGGCTTCTTCCTTGAGGTTTGTCAAACGATCAGCTTCTTGAAGCTGAGTCCTGGTCAGCCTGTTCGCAAAGTGGAACCGAATATTTGTCGGACGATTGATTGAATAACTGACTGGCAGTTGTTGTCTGTATGTTCACTTGCTGAAACTCAGTTCCTGTTAAGATTTAGTTTTGTCGAGGTACTGATTTACTGAAGCTTAGTTTTGTCTGCTTATTTATCTACTGACGTTTAGCTACTGTTTGCCTATTGACTTGCACGTACTGAAGCAAAGCGTTTCCTGCCTTTCTACTTTTTATAGCTTAGCTCCTATTTTCCTATTAATTTATATACTGAAGTTCAGTTTTTGTATAGCACTGGCTTGCGCACTAAAGTCTTTAGTGTCTTTAGGAATAGCTACACATCAAATCGCAATAAATATTACGATTTGTGTTAGTTTATTAATGTGCATATATCTCGTGTCTTCACAGATAACTGAATAGGGAAAAAATCTATCTTTGGCCAATCATTTGTTAATTCTGCTCACAAGAACTGGCTTGATCTTGAAGATCGAAACAGTTGGTTTGATACGGAAACAAATATTTCAGCTGGCTGGAAACCAACGCCCGCTGCAGACGATCGTTTCCTGTTCTCTAGTTTCAATTCGCAGTGTCAGAATGCCTTACTGATCCCTTAAAAGTTGAAGATATCTCCGAAACTTAACTGGTAACACAAGGAAACCAACTGTTTTACCGGCTAATATTTCAACAATTTTGTTAGTGTACACACCATGTTTGCAAAGATAAGACAGAACATCCGGACATGTGAAGTGATAACATGGGACAAAAGACTGTCGTCATTGCTCATTTTACTGCGCCACATATACAGGAGATTAAACAGAAATGTATCAAGTCTTTTGATATCTTTAATACTTAATCCCACAAGATGCTGACCTTGCCTCATTATTGAGACTATTCATTACGTTGATGAAACCGAAACTAGATCAGAGCACCCTGGAGCGCATACCTCCGCCAAGTAAGGCAATGTTAACGAAAAATTAAGATTGGTC
Organism: Parhyale hawaiensis; assembly: GCA_001587735.2. NCBI lineage: Eukaryota > Metazoa > Arthropoda > Malacostraca > Amphipoda > Hyalidae > Parhyale > Parhyale hawaiensis. Next base: position 65,913 of record LQNS02000025.1, read on the forward strand.
CTGAGACTAGGATTTCCTTTTTATAATCACCAAAATATGGTCATTTGTGCCTATTGACAGTAGCTACCTAATAAAAGTTTCCGTAATTTTCTTGAATATCCACCTGTAACTTTTTGAGTTATGTTCTGACGAACTCTAAGGAAAATATTTGTAAACTACACCAACGGACTGACCGATCATCAGCAAAATTTGATCATTTTTATTATTTAACATTTCCTCAAATTTTATAGATCCGTTAGTAACTTTTTGAGGTATGTTACTGACAAATATAAAATCAATCTGAGACAAACTGACCAACAGAACACAAAAATTTGGTCATTTACTTTTCGTAGCATAACTACCATTCATGCAAATTTCATGTAAATTGTTTGATAACCAACTTTTTAAGTTACGGTTCAAAGAAAGAGGCAGACGAAAAAACGAACTAATGAACGGATCTTCACCAAAAGTTAATCATCTATTCCACCTAATATGTCTAACAATTCCTCTAAATTTCGTAAAGATCCATCCATAATTCTTTAAGTTATATTGGTGGTGACAGATAAATAGACAGACTGACAAACTCAACAAAAATACAACCTCATTGGCGGAAGTAATTACGGTGTGCAAGCATACTCCTCGTCCACTTGTACGGATTAACTCGATCGACTACGGACACTAAAAAAAAAAACTCTACACTACACAGATCATCAGCCTTCATACTGAATTGGAACACCTACCTCCCTCTCCGCTGCTATGAACGACTCAATTGTTTAAACTACTTCGCACGATCACTTATTAATGTAACTCATCTCGAACACGACGCTGCATACTATCAATGGGCAATCCATTAACCATAACGTAAACCTTCACTCACGATGTTTCTTCACGAGAACACCTCAAATCTGAACACAACTAAACTAAGCTGCAGAAGAGATTCCCCTGGAACGTATTGTTTCTCTTTGCCTTTAGAAAGTAACACCCGTAAAAATTTGTAGTGATCTTATTAAATGAAGAAAGCAAGATTATGATAACTAGCTGAAACCTGTTGAAATTCCACCAAATGAAAGCATTGTTCTTCATTGATATCTGAAACCCGTATTGTGCGTACGAAATTTGAAAATATCTTCCAAGTCGGACAGTAAATCCTCCACCTGTGACCTGCGAGCAGTAGTGCCGAGTTAGCTTATTAAATATAAATTTGACTCCTTTGAACCCCAGCCGAGGTCCTATTATCGATTCCCTGATTTCGCCCATCTAATAGTGAGAGCGTCACGGTCGTACTATGTAACTAATGGAGGACAAACAGAATAATGCTATAGTTTGCCTATAGATTATCGAGTCTGTATTTAGATTATTTTAGAGCATACCAGTTTCTAGCATGTGTATACTATATACAAATCATTCTAAATCTCAAAATGGTGTAGTTCGTTCATATGTAGATGACACGAATTGCCACAAAAATATCGAGCAATACAAGAAATAGCTTCCTATTATACCGCTGAATACCATGAAAAATATATGTGATGCACTAAATTATGCAGAATCTGTTTGCCTCATTTAGCAATCACAATCGTAACAGATTCTAAAAGTGCAATTAAAGCAATCTCGCAATACAATCCCTTTGACCCTCTAATAAGTTTTATTCCATGTTTTATCAGAAATATCAATAACTAAATCTTTTGTCTTCTGCTTTGTCCCCAGCGCGCAGACCGAGCTGCGAGGGAAGCCCTCCCAGGGACTTGAACCCTTCCTTTACTGAGCAGCTAAAACACGCTTTTGTAGGAATAGCGTTACAGAAGTAACCGTATAAGGTCACTTTCCTGGTAGAGGGCTAAATCCAATACTACATCCCCGATCTGACTACCCATGGTTCTACACAGAGACTGGCACGATGGCCATCGCCGATTATACGATGGCGATGGTGTGTATACCATCACAATCGGAAAAACTACGATGTTACGATGGGACATCGCAAAAATCCATCTGCTATAGCGACGCTCCGATGGAAATTGTATCAAACAATCGACAATGGCCAGTTTCTCTATCTGCGATGGTGTTATGAGGAAGAACTGGTCTGAGGAAATGGCTGAATATTCCATCGGCGATGGCATACGATGGGTATCATCATAGGTTGTACATCCGATGCCGATGAAGTAATGAAATAAGGCTAAAACTACAGAAAAATAGCCTTACGAGTTTGTTGACATATTAAGGGAAAATAAGGCATTCTAAGACGTTTTTCATGAATAATGTTTTCTCTGCAAATACTTAGTTTTCGAGATATTTGACTATAAAGTTCGCTTTGTTTATCTGTCACGCTTGCTATTACAGCCATGCTGACATCTACTTCTGTTGATTAACAAAGGCGCGATGATCGTACACGTGTTCGAACACGTCCTTTTAAGTCTTTAGCTAATTGTGCAATCGCGAACTTATTTTAGTGAAATATGAACGTAGAATAACGCATTCTAAGAAATTTTTCACGAAAAGCGTTTTCATCGGGAACTTTTAAATTCTTTTAATATATGTTTTTGGAACGTGACCAGCTGGACCACATTATTGGAACGCGTATTATGCGGTATTGTACTGCCGGCAGTGGTGGTGTTTGTTGCTTGCGTAGTACAATAATTTTACGCGCATTGGTGGTCATATACGTAACTAGTGTGCCCGCGCTGTCAGAAATTACCGCGAAGAATTTGTGTTGTTCCTGCTTCATTAATCATGCTTTCCTTCATGTAACTGCCAACTTTAAAGTTCATGCAGATGAGGTTTCGCGGCTTCATAATTATTCAGCAGCGACTCTGTTATTTTCTTTCTCTGACGTGAAAACATTAGTTACTTTTGCAAGCAGTTCAGTAACACTGAAAATAATTGATTCGATTTGGTATCATAGATACCCTAGTGTGTCATATTTGTCCGATAGTTTTTTGGTTGTTGGAAGCTGTTTCGTTGACAATTGCATCAAAGTTAGAAGAATAACTATTAATGCAACGAATTCAGCTGTGGGAAGAAACTACGAATCAAGATGCATGAGAGTGTTAATAGAAGCTTCAGATATTTTCAGTGCTGCGATTTCAACTTCGGCAATGCAAGAAGTGCATTCATGCGTAAGGTCGCCCTATACCTTGCCAAAGATTCGATATATAGAAAAGATAATACTCGTACAAATCAGATTCAGCCTTCGATATCTTCATAGTTTCAATTATTTCAACTGTCCCTGATTAGACCAATAGCAGTGACATGAATTTTACTTTTGTAATTGCCTCCATGATTCAGAGCGTATCAAAGATACCTAGCTTGGGTGATTATATAGCTACTACATTGTCAATTGCATCAAAATTTTGTGTTCGAAACACGTGCAGGCCGAAACCAAATATCTTGTAAAGCAATGCTTTCTTGACCCGTAGTCGATATTGCTCCCAATAGATACGGAGAACCCGAAATGACAAAAACTATTTGCTGCCAAGAAATCCTCGTGGTGTTTACCCGCCTGCTGATCGCTGAAGAATATATTACTCTTTATTTTGTTGATAATGTAGTCAGTGAGAGCATCAGCAGTTCAAGTTTGGATGAAGAACTCCTCAGAAGAGCTTACAAATCACGACGCAAGGTAATGCTTTGAGAAGCTGAATGTATCTGCCAAGGATCTTCTAATGGGATTGGCAAGCCCAAGCACTCTCTGGGCGAGTAAACACATGGCTTTGTCACGTGATCGAAGCTGGCATTTGGAGTCCTTAAAGTGGCTGAAGGGGCAGTGGTCAGCACATATAATTAAGGAAGATATGGACAGGCAGTTCTTCAATATTTTTGCAAAGACAATCGTGTCTGAAAATGTATATCCCAGTTCTCACCCTGTTACTTTCATCATAATTATTATTATTATTATTAAATCACACCAGACTGGCGACGCAGGAACGGAGAAACTCCATGAGGTTAACAAACCCCCACGCAACCAGCCCAGCGGGTGGAGAAAACAAAAGAATAGAAA